>CAUYQV010053908.1:0-36043 GCA_963574575.1 Galagoides demidoff
AACTCCTGGGCTCAAGCGAGTCTCCTGCCTCCGCCTCCCAAGTAGCTGGGACCACAGGCGCCCGCCACAACGCCCGGCCATTTTTTGGTTGCAGCCATCATTGTTGTTTGGCGGGCCCGGGCTGGGGATTCGAACCTGCCACCGTAGGTGTATGTGGCTGGCGCCTTAGCCAATTGAGCCACAGGCGCCGAGCCACAACTGTTCTTTATTTGGGAAGCAGACTACCCTTTTTTCGCTCTGGCCCAAAGATCACAAACCTGTTATGCGAGCTCCAGGTTTGAATTGTAGGAATGTCTGTTCCCACATATCTTCCAAATCTTGCGCCAGCAATATATCTTCTTCATCTTCTTCATCATAAAAGTCAGCTTTCTTCCTTTCCAGTCGCTGACTTTCTTCCAGACCACGAAGCTCATGGTCTGAATACAAACTTTTCTCTATCTCGATCTGGGAAAATTAAAACAGCAAAACACTAACTCAATCTGGGAAAATTAAAAGAAAGAAAAAAAGAATAAATAGAGCTAGAGTACATTTGGCAAGCTCAGAATTTTATCACCCAACATAATCAGACATGGAATCAAAATACTACAGACACAGAAAAGGGGCACCTGCACCTTGAGCTTGAATTACATTTGCCAAAAGGTGAAAATGTGATTGGGGGTGAAGACTGATATAAAAAACAAAGAGCTAGGACAGGCACTACCTGACTACTTTCCATGCTCCATTAATGTAAGTCTTTGATCAGAATCTCACTCACCAAGGACTTTCCTGCCTCAGAGGCTTCACTGATGCTGTTTCTTCTTCCTGGAATGGTTTTTCACATTCTTTCTCCTAGGAGATTTGTATTCATCCTTCTAATCTTAATTTAAATATCATTTTCTCAGAGAGACATTCCTTGACATATTTTGAGGGGAGAAAGGGTCTCACTACATTGCCCAGACTACTCTTGAACTCCTGGCCTCAAGCAATCCTCCTGCCTCAGCCCCTGAGTAGTTGGTATTATAAGCTCATAAAATCATGAACTCATAAAAATCAAAATTAGAGGGCAGCGCCTGTGGCTCAAAGGAGTAGGATGCCAGCCCCACATACCAGACATGGTAGGTTCAAAACCGGCCCTGGCCAAAAACTGCAAAAAAAAAAATCAAAATTAGATATCCTGGCTAAACATTCTTAAGGTACCTGTGTTTTCCTCTACAATTACTCATGTAACTATTTGGTTACTTAGTCCCTCACTCCACCAGACTGAAGCTGAGAACCTTAACTACATTTGTCTCATTCATTATCTCTATCACTTAACACACTGATACATTGTATGTGCTCTAAACATCTGCAGGGGTGGGTAATAAACATCTGTCGAGTAAGTAAACTGAGCATAAAGCACAGATGCATACAACTCTCAGTAGACCAAGACAAAAACATCTCAGGTTCTAGGAAAACAAACACCCTTCAATCACTACCTGTGGGGACTTATCCTCACAGTCATTACGCTCAGTTTTTGCCCAGGTTTCCTCATCTGCCCTTTGCAAAAATAGCCCTGTGAGGTAAAACAGAGCAGAGTTTATCACAGGTATCTTACAGATGTGCCCGCTGCCTTCTATACTTCCTCCTTAATACTCATCCCATCACAGAGTTTCACCCCTACAAACTGTGAGTTCCTTATGACAGTGATTCTGGTTCGCCACGGGATCCCTAAGGTGTTACGTTACGTTAACAAGGACAGTATCTCCAAAGTGGTGCCTAAAGTGATGACAAAGAAAATCAAATAAAAGGAAACCTTTTTGTTAGCTGCCTACTACGTATCAAATCAAGTCAGGTACCATTTTGCAGATAAGTACAGTATACGTTCAGAGAGGTGAAATGGCTCGCTCAAAGTAACACAGACTAACTAGTACTCAAGTTGGGTTCGAACTCAGGCCTGCCTGCTGCTATTGCTTCCCCAACGTTACCCTGAATCCCCATCTCAGTCCCACCTGCTTTAGCAAAGCCTCCATCTCTTCCTGCAATGGAGTCAACGGCTTGGAGACTAGAGGAGGTCGCTGCAGACACATTGCGCCCAACAGACGCCATGGAGATCCTTTGTTTGAGGGTGCGGCCACTAGGGCCAGGCTTCGAGAACCCAAGTTACCAGCCCGAAGCCTCTCGAACTGCCGCCAGCCCCTAGCCACTCCTAATAGAATCCGCCTAACGGGCGCCACCATTTTCCTGGCCTCCCACAATGCACCGCGGCTCCCGGCTCTCAGCCAACCGCATGTTCCCATAAGGCAACACGGGAGTAGCAAGCCCAAGGGAGCCCTGGCCCCAGAACTACTAGGACGGACCATTCCAATGTGGAGGGGTGGATGAAGATATCTGAACATTAAAAATGGAAGGGAATCACCAAGTGAATCAGCGAGTATAGTTTTAGTTGTGCATTTAAACTTAATAAAAACATTTTTTACGTCATCTGGAGATCAGGTGACTTTTCCTTCTGTACCCTACCCCCCAGGTGCTCCTGGTACAGGCGCCGCTCCAGCTAGACGTAGCTACCGACGGGAGCTGACTAGGGTCAATTTAAGTCATGCAGGTTGTAAGAAACGCGGGGTTTGGGTTCCTATGGTCTCGGACCTGGCCCCGACCGACCAGGTAACGATGATTGCCTCCCGGACTCCCCGGACACTACAGAGGCCATGCTGCTGCCTTTGCCCATAAACTGCCTGGTGCCAGTGGCCGTCAGGCCCTGGACCTCCCTGAGCTTTTCCTCCCCGCAGGGTCGTGTTCGGGACGCCGGTCGGGACCATCCACACCCGCACGCCGGAGCTGCAAGACGCGGTGGCCAAGCAGGAAGTTGAAGTGAAGACGGCGGCTCCGAGCCGCGGCAGCTTCAGGTGAGCGCCGCTTAGGTCCAGCCCTCGAGAGACCTGCAGCTTGTGACTCTTGCCCACCACCCTCCTGAGTCAGAATCAGTGAATTTTCAGCTCCCTTGTGAGGGAGACCTTGTGCACATCAATCTCTGATCTTTAGCTTTCTCACTTAAAAACGGGGATAATGCTGAGAGAGGTTGTTGTAAGAATCAAATAAGATGAGCCCTGGCACAAAGTAGATGTTCAGTGAACATTTGTTGAATGAATGAGTGACTGTTAAGTGAACATAACGCATGTACAGTATATCAGCTTTCTTTCTTTCTAGCACTGAGATCATGTCAGACGAACAACCTTCTCTGCCTAGGAACGAAATAGTGGGGACCATAATGTAAAGTAGTGGCACAGATTATCAGACACTTCTTAGAGAAGGTCCAGGGTGGCCTTATTCAGCCCTGGGAACTGGCATCTTGCTTCCCACTAGTGCGCCACCTCTATGTCCTAGATGTGTACACATCCACTGTAACTTCACATTTTCTAATGTCTATGAGAATCTATGTGTCAGACACTATGCTAGGTGCTGGGAATACAAATACCAAAGATCATTCCTCCCTACAAGTAATTCACTCTTTCTTAAAAGATAAATATATAAATATTTTCACTGTAATGTGATCAGTAGTACAGTGAAGGTGAGAACTAGTAGAAATTGTGAAAGAGTAAGTGTCTCTATCCTGAGGAAATCAGGCAAGACTGCAGAGAAGATAACCTGGAGCTCTAAAGTACCTTGAAAAGTAAATTGAATGGAAGTTCAGCTGGACAAGATGAAGTGATTATTGGAGGCAAAAGTAACAGTCTGTGTAAAGACATGCATTGTGCAGGAACATGGTGTATTCAGGTATGTGTGTGATGCAAATGAAGCCAGCAAGACAAGAAGGAATGGGAATGCTGAGGGTGTTGTCTGTCACACTGTAGCTTTTACACTGTCCCCACTGCAGGATGTGAAGGGCTGCTGAAGGAACCTAAAACAAGATTCTGTTGAAGTCATTCAGCAATGCCAAGCACTGTTGAAAGTGTTGGAGATATATCCCTGACAAAACAGACAAAAAGCCCTGCCCCCATAGAATTTCAATTCTAGTGGGTGGGAAACAGTAAATATAAAACAAGTAACACATGGGTGTGAAAGTTGGGGGAGGGGAGGTTCCAGCAGGCCCTGCCCTATTCAACCAACTTCAGCTATTTATTCTGAATGAGGTGGGAAGCCACTGGAGAGTTTTGAGTAGAGGATTAACATGATATTGTTTACATTTTAAAGGGAGTTTCTTTGGCTGCTGTCTTAACATTAAACCATAAAAGAGTAAGAATGGAAGCTAAGCTATTAGAATACTACTCAAATAATCCAGGCAAGAAATGATAGTGGCTTACACCAGAGCAATAGCAGTCCAGTAGTATAAATGGCTAGAGTGATACATTTTGAAGGTACAGCCAGCAGATTTTTTACTATAAGGTGGGAGAAAAAGAGAAGAGTCAAGATCCCAACACTTTTGGTCTAAACAACTGGCAAGATGGAGTTGTCATTTATTATGATGGGGAAAAGTGAAGGAGTTTGAATTGGAGTGGTCAAGTTTAAGATGTTTAATTAACATACAAGTGAAGATACAGTGTAGATGGTAGGAAATAATTTTCAGGGAGCAGATCTGGGCTGGAGATGTACATTTGAGTGACATCATCAAGTAGATGGTATATAAAACCATGAGACAACAAGATTATCAACAGAGTAAGTGTAGATGAAGAGGTCCAAAGATTGAAACCTAGAACACTCTTGATATTTAGAGAGTTAGGAGATGACGAAGCAACATACAACAAAAAACTTGGAACAAGGCAAGTATGGCGGCTCATGGCTATAATCATAGCACTCTGGGAGGCCTAGGTGGGTGGATCTCCTGAGTTAGCAAAGCAAGACACCCCCCCACCCCTGTCTCTACTAAACATAGAAAAAAACTAGCCAATGCTATAGCAGGCACCTATAGTCCCATGTACTTGGGAAGCTGAGATAGGAGGATTGCTTGAGCCCGAGAGTTTGAAGTTGCTATGAGCTATGATATCACAGCACTCAACCCAGGGTGACTGAGTGAGACTATGTCTCAAAAAGAAAAAAGAAAAAAAATCAAGAGAGAGGTTTGTTTAGGATTTTTTGTTTGTTTGTTTTTTATTTTGGCTAAAGGTGGGGAGGTTAGCTGTGTCAAATGCTGCTGATGTGATCTGGTCAACAGGCCAATGGCAGAATCACTTACCAGATTTAACAGAGCAGAGTTGGTTAGATTAGAGCATTTTTGGTGGATTTTGGTGGAGTGGTGGAAGCTGATGTCTGACTGAACTGTCCTCAAGGAGAAGAAAAGATAGGAAGAAACAGCCAGTTCAGTCATTCATGTAAGGGGGCTCTGCTACCAGGGGGCATAGAGAAACATACAGTAGATCAAGGGCTTTTTGATTGCAAGAGGTTTGGATTTTTTTTTTTTTTTTTGCAGTTTTTTTGCCAGGGTCGGGTTTGAACCCACCACCTCTGGTATATGGGGCAGATGCCCTACTCCTTGAGCCACAGGCACCACCGTTTGGGGTTTTTTTAGGTTTGAGACATGACAGTATGTTTTGCTGATGGGATGATGTATAGAGGGGAAAGAATGATGATACTGGGCAATGTTCTTGAGGAGCTAATGCCCAAATGGAGCTTCACAGCAGGAGATATGGCAAAGACTGTGGGCACAGGTGTCTGGTAGCCTGAGTAGGAAGAAAGTCTGATTGCTTTTCTGTCTCTGTGAAGGTCATCAGCTGACAGAAGGGAAGCAGGAAAGAGGTGGGGTTTCCAGGGCACAAAAGAAGGTATGAAAGAATCATCCTGCAGAATGGAAGGATAATTGAACTGGGGATGTGCTGTATGTTGCCAGGCAGCACTGAGGGCCCACTTGATGCCAGAAGTCATTAAAATAGAGTAGTGGTTCTCAACTGGGAGCAATTTTGCCTCCAGGGGACTTTGAGCAGTGTCTGAATCCATCTTTGTTGTCATAACTTGGGAGACTGTATATAGTGGGTAGAGCCCAAGGATGCTACCAAGTACCTTAGGGTTCACAGGACAGCCTCCTACCACAAAAAATTATCTTGCCCAAAATGTCAGTAGTGCTGAGGTTAAGAAACCCTGTTAGGAGAGAGAGACCAGTCAGCACTGCTGTGTAGCCAACTATATCAGGGCATGCACAGGCTCAGAGCGGATGGAGAGATGGTTTTTCCTAGGGCTGGAGGGCTGTACAGAGAGTACAGTGCAATAAAGTGGGCAGCACATGTGCACAGAGAATTGAGGATGTATACAAGAGAGTGTTTATCATGACTCGCCGTGGGATGCAGTCAGGTGGGGAGAGGAGTAAGGCATGAGGAGTATGAGGGGTAGTGGAAAGCTGGCAGGATCAGTGGATTGCAGGTCCCTGTGGGATTGCAGGGTTCCTAGAGTGAAAGTAATAGAGGGAGCAAGTGGGTCCACCATGAAGTGGCCAGAGAGTGTGGTGCTTGAAATCTAGGCTATGATGGGGTTGGAGGTATTATAATGACAAGAGCTAGCTAGGTGTGACCTTAGAAATAGTCACAGTAGGACAGAAGACATATGATCACTGAAGGAAGTCAAGGAACAAACCAAAGTGTTGGAAGAAAATCACTGCAGTCACCCACAAGTAGCACAGGAATAGTGTTAAGGTGAAGTAAGCCAGGGCAGTGCCTGTGGCTTAGTGGGTAGGGTACCAGCTCCATATACCGAGGGTGGTGGGTTCAAACTCAGCCCCAGCCAAACTGCAACAAAAAGAATAGCAAGGTGTTGTAGCGGGCACCTGTAGTCCCAGCTACTTGAGAGGCTGAGGCAAGAAAATCACCTAAGCCCAGGGTTTGGAGGTTGCTGTGAACTGTGATGCCACAGCACTCTACCGAGGGCAATAAAGTGAAACTCTGTCTCTAAAAAAAAAAAAAAAAGGTGAAATAAGCCAGCAACTACAATCTTTGCACTTTTCTGCATGTATTTGCATTTTTTAAAATTGTCTCTAGCAGCAGTTATAAAATGGTTATTTCCCTGGTATGAGGATGGGCATGAAGAGACAGCAGACCAGTGTTGGAAAAGCTTTGTCTTTCCTTTTTCTCGCTTCCTTGGGGTAAGCCACTTGGTTTGCACAGCAGACCTGGAAGGTTTAAAGGCCTAATCTTGTGTTTCTTCAATTAAGTGATTCAAGCTCCAAATCCTTCCTAGTTCCAAACCTTACTATATACATAAAGGCGTTACACTGGTTACATTCCGACTTGTGTTTTTTTATCCCCAAGTCAGTAGGAGAAACTATCAGTGGAGAAATAATCATCTACTTTCCATCTGGGCACATAACCTACTGACATTCTAAATGATTTCTAAAGAATACCCTGTAACCTTTGAATACCACTGTGGTTTTTGCTTTTTTAAAGTATCTGGAAAGGAGGGAGAGTGGTACTCAGATTACAGTGTGTTTTCCAAAATGGCAAGTGGCAGCAGGATACAAACGTGAATCTGATGGTATGCGTACACAAAGTGCAACGGCAGATTTACTCCTGTCCCAGATGCAGGTTTCAAAATTCTGTTTGAATTTAAAAAAAAAAAAGCTTAAGTTGGTGAGCAAAGCTCTAAACTGAGGCAGATCTCCTGGGGCCAAAGCTTGGCTTCCCTTGCAACCCTATTTCCACCAGATTTTCTCCATCTGAAAATAAAGAGGCTGACGTAGAGATAGCCAGAGAACGGCTTGGGCTAAGATAGTGGGAGATTTTGAACTCAATACAATGTGTTCTCAACCTTAAGTTCACATCTGATTCTCCTGGGGCGTTTGAAAATAAATTCTCAGACTCCATCCAGAATTCTAGGACAGAGCTTAAGCATCTGGATGCTTCACAAGTGACTGATGTTCAGCCTCCATTGACAGCTACTGGTCTGGTACAGGGGCTGGCAAACCATACATGGCCTGGGGCCAATCTGGCCAGTTGCCTGCTTTTGTAAATAGAGCTTTATTGGAACACAGCCACACATCTTAGTTTACTGTTGTCTGTGGCTGTTTTTGTGATATACAAGCAGAGTTTAGTAGTTGGGACAGAAACCTTGTGGCAAACAAAAGCTAAAATATTTACTCTGTAGTCCTTTATGGAAAGTCTACTATCTTCTATTTTAGGGTACTGAAATTTTTTTATAGTAATGATATTCTGAGTATTAAAATATTATATCTCATTTTTGTAGAGTCAACATATTGTCTGTGGTTGATGAAACAAGAAACAGAGGTTGAGGTTTGGAGAAAGAGTAGATATAAAGGACTTGAAAATAGTGACATGATTATACTAGCAAGGACAAGGAAGATGTAGAATATGAATGCACATCTCTTTCTTATGGCAAAAAGTTACTAGATAATGTCCAAACATCTGCAAGACAAGAAACAGCCTTGTAATCAGAGCAGTCACAAACATGGTGGTAGCACCAGAAGGATCGGAAAGGAATGGTGAGACTAGGGTAGGGGCAGAGGCCTGTTGTTTTTCATTATGGATTCATCTGTACTATTTTGATGTTTTTAAAAAAACATATGATAGGGCGCCAGCCCCATATACCAGAGGGTTCAAACCCAGCCCTGGCCAAAAACTGTAAAAAAAAAAAGTGATGTATTTCACAACTTTAAAGAAAATATTTCTTCTAATTGCAGCATTTACCCTCCCATTCTGGGAGAGGAGAGCCCCCTGAGGTGGGCAGGAAAGAAGTTTGAGGAGATCCCGATTGCACACATCAAAGCCTCCTACAACAAGTAAGCAGGAAGGTGGCACCTGGGCAGGCCCACTGGGGTGTCTTTCCGCTTCACCAGGTGTTCCCCATGAATACCGGGGGTAGAAGTCAGGGCACCCCCACGCTGTCTGATGGGGCTAATGTAGAAGCCCCCCCCCCTCCCGGCCCCGCCGCAAGCTTACTCCTTCTTGTTTGAGGAAACCATCCTCCGTCTTTATAAAGTGTACTCAAGTTTCATGAAAGTGTGAAATAGATTGGGCATACCATATTTATTGGATTTCTTGACTTGTCCATAGCCCAGTGGTTAGGGCGCCAGCCACATACACCAGGGCTGGTGGGTTCCAACCCAGCCAGAGCCTGCTAAACAACAATGACAACAACAACAAAATAGCCAGGCATTGTGGCAGTCACCTGTAGTACCAGCTACTTGGGAGGCTAAGCTAAGAGAATTGCTTAAGCCCAAGAGTTTGAGGTTGCTGTGATCCGTGACACCACTGCACTCTACCAGGGCATCACAGTGAAACTCTGTCTCAAAAATATATAACAAAAAAAAAAAAAAGGACTCAGCACCTGTAGCTCAGTGGTTAAGGGCACTGGCCACATGTACCTGGGGTGGTGGGTTCGAACCTGGCCTGAGCCTGCTAAACAACAATGACAAAAAATAGCCAGGCATTATGGCGGCCTCCAGTAGTCCCAACTACAGAGGGAGGAGGGTAAGGCAAGAGAATTGCTTAAGCCCAAGAGTTTGAGGTTGCTGTGAGCTGTGATGGCACAGCACTCTACCGAGGGCAGCATAATAAAACTGTCACACACACAAAAAAGATTTCTTTGCTTTCATTGGGAATCGTGTTTGATGGCTTTGCTTAATTGTTGGAGAAGTGTAGGGGCAGATGGTCCCACCAGGAAGGCACATACTAAGTGTTGCTCAGTACCGAGAGATAGAGGCTGCGTGATGTATAAATAAGAAGAGAGCAGCCTCCAACTCCTGGCCTCAGGTGATCCTCCTGACTAAGCCTTCTGAGTAGCTGGGACTACAGGCACACACCCCACCCAGTTAATTTTTCTAAATTAAAAAAAAAAAAAAAAGAAGAAGAAGAGAGATAGTTTACAAATACATGACTCACAAACTAACCAAAATGTAAACTTCCAAATAAGTATTGTCCCTTTGAAATATTACCTCGGGCCACTATACACTGACCTTGTACAAGGGCTAAATGTGAGTGGTGAATTTAAAGTGAAAAGACTAGTGTTCTTGCGTGGCTTACAAACAGGTTCCAAGGGAGTTCCCAACCACATGTCAACAGAAACATAGCTAGCATTAGTGACACCTCTGCAGGTCAGTGCCTGCTTGGAAATGGGCTTAGTACTTGGCCACAGCCTGCCCACCAAGCAATTTAGGAGGAAGAGTACAAGAGACTTTGTAGTCACAGGCTAGAGTGTGGGGTCCAAATGAGACACTGTGGGGTCCCTGGCAGTGTTCATGAGAGAAAGTGTCTGGCCTGCTCTGTGCACCACTACTTAGGCTGTCTCAAGCACAAGCAATTGTCTTGTGCTTCTGTTCAGTGTAGAAAACCTTAGAAACCCTGGTAGAGGAAACGGCAGAGCCATGGCCAGGCCAACAGGAGAGGGCTGGACCCCAGGGCTGGCTGCAGCAGGTCTCCCCTCCAGCCGCTCCTCTGCTTCTCCTGGGAGCTCACAAGGAGAGTGATAGTGGCCAAAGGCAAAATGGAAAGCATGTCTAAGAATTCCTTAAAGTCATTCTTCACTTCAATTTAATTTGTTGGAGATGATTACCAAAAAAAGTTTAGCTTATTTAAAATAATTTTTGATCCTGGACTAGTGTGTCCTAAGCATCAAAATTATCTTATATGGTAATATGGCTAACTTTTTTAGTTAAGATAATGGTTTTGTGGGGTTTTTTTAAAGAGTCTTTATATTTTAGAGCGATATACTGAAATATTTACAGATGAAATTATAGGCCTGGGTTTTGCTTCGAAATAATCCATTGGTGAGGGAAATAGGAACAGAGTGTAGAGAGGAAACTGAATTGGATGTGGTTGGTAATTGTTGAGCTAGGTGGAGTTCATGTTACTCTGTTCACGTTTGTGTATATCTGAAACTTTCCCTAATGCAAAGTCTGGTTTTTTTTTTTAATTACCTGCTGTGAAACATCTAATTTCTTAGGGGGGAAAAAGTGAGACAAGGACATCCTATCTAATTTAAATACTGGTTACAGGAAAGACAGTAGGAGGAAATTGTGCCCCCCTTCCTCTCGATGATGCATACTGACCCTCAGATTGTGGAGCCCTCTTTAGGTTATATGATTTGAAAGTTTTCACTTCAGGGTAGGGGAGGATTCTAACACTTCTTGGAGTTCAAAACATGTTCATCTGAGAAACTCACAGGGGAAACAGCTGGATGTCTTTTTCTTTCTCACCCAGGCCTCCCCCGGCACAGGTTAGCGCGCTCTTATTTCCCTGAAGGATAGATAATTATACCCGTCTGCCTCCCCCACTTTACTCAGCACACAGATCCAGGTGGTCTCTGCCGCCAACCAGCCCCTTGCCCGTACTTCCTGTGGCACAGAGGGATTTCGGAATGCCAAAAAGGGCACAGGCATCGTAGCACAGACCGCAGGCATAGCTGCAGCAGCGGTAAGTTATTTGTTCTTTCCAGTTCCCTCTGTGCTGTGTTCTGCTCTCTGCAGGGCCAATCGCGGAGAATTCCCCATTAAACTACCTGTTCAGAAGCACTTTCAGAAGCAGGGGTTTAGCAACTCCTGTTAGATGCCCTGACATTGGGGGTGGTTTAAAGAGGTCTATGTGAAAAGGCTGCCCTTTTTTCTTTCTGTCAGCTTCATTAGAGGTGAAACACTCGTTGGTTCATGCTGGGAGAATTCCAGCAGGTAAAAGCCAGGATAGAGAAGGCTCAAGCACCAAAGCCTACCCCTATTTAAAGGTCGGTTGGGGTTGGGGATGGTGATAATAGTCTTATTTGGAGAGGATGTGGTATGGTGAGGTTCTCATACAATGTCAGTTCCAGTATCAATTATAGCAGACCTTTCTAGAAATAAATTGGCAATGTGCTGCTCTTGGTATATTTATTGGTCATTTACCAGACATCTTACATTCATTATCTTAAATCTTGAAACCACCCTGAGTATTACCCATGTTTTCAAGAGCCAATTGAGATTCAGATACTGCAACTTGCTCATGCAGCCAGTTCATTTCCCTGATCTGGACTCAAATGGGTCTGGGACCAGTCTGTGCACTCTATTGGGACACAGCCCTGGTGAGTGTTCATACTCTACCAAACCAGACATTTCTTTTTTTCTTTTCTTTTTTTTTTTTTTTTGAGATAGAGTCTCAAGTTGTCGCCCTGGATAGAGTACCATGGCATCATAGCTCACAGCAACCTCCAACTCTTGGGCTCAAGTGATCCTCTTGCCTCAGTTTTTCTATTTTTAGTAGAGACAGGGTCTCACTTTTTGCTCAGGCTGGTCTCAAACTTGTGAGTTCAAGCAGTCCACTTAAAGGAAAACCTTGACCTTCAAACACAGGAAGCACCCCCAAATATTAACTGCTATCTATTAATTATCATCAAAAATCAAAATGCTGTAAATGCCCCAAATTGGATATATCAGTGTTCACAGTGGGTTCTATTGGGGGGGTCATAAGAGACTTCTGTTGTGTCTTCCAGTTTTTATAATGAGCTGCCTTTATAATCAAGAAAGAAAATTTTAACTCTAACAATTTTAAAGGATAAGAGAATAAGTGAATATTTAGGTTTACCTTGAAGTCCAGGCTGCCACCTCATGGTCTAAAATTCGACATTTGCACACCTGAGAAAAACAGAGTGATATTTGGAAATCTCCATTAGGTGGCGGTGCAGTCCAGGGCTAAAGGGATCACAGTTACTTCAATTCTGTGACTCATTTGAGATAGGAGTTCTGTGGCGTCTGCTGGGTCTATCCTGCACTGCTGCCACCTGTCCTTTGCTTCCCTCCCTTTCCCTTGCGCTCTGGGTGGCAGCAGCTAGAGGTACAGGTGCACTAGTTCTCTCCTGGGGGTACTAACCTCTTGCCCCTTCTCTCAGAAAGCTGCAGTGAAAGGTGTGACTCACATCCGTGTTGTGGTGAAAGGCCTGGGGCCAGGGCGCCTGGTAAGTGGCCATGCTTCCCTGAAGTCTGTGTGCTTTCTTCTCTCAGGAAAAAAGTTGGGGTTTGAGAGTCAAGTACGGAGAGTGAAAAAGCAGTTTGTGGTGGATTTCCACAATGGCTTCAAGCTTCCTCTTATTCCTATAATCTACTGAGCCCCTCAGAGCAGGCCTAGATCACTTAGTTTAATTTATCAGACATTTACTGAGTGCCTGCTATATGCTAGGCACTGGGAATGGGCAGGGGGCTCTTGGGGGACCGTCACAAACAGATCCCTCAGGACACATTGGTGAGTGCCATGTAGAGCATGTGCCCAGGGTGCTGGGAGGCCATCAGAGGAGCCTGGACCCAGCAGGGATGACCTTTCCTGATGGCACTAGCTAGAATGATCTGTAGCTTCCCCAAGGAGGTGACGTCTCTTTGACGTGAATAATAGGTACTGGCAGGGGAGCAGAGGGGACATTGCAGGCAAAGGAAACTGCTTAAGGAAAGCTACAGAAGTGTGATGCTTACGGAGTGTCAAGGTTCACTAGGAGCCTTTGTTCTCAGACAGTAAAGCGCAAGGTGAAAAGCAGCAGGTATAATGTGAGAGAATTTGGTTAAGGGTGTTGGATGGAGACTTTGGAGAGTAGGATAGGATTGGTATTGTAGGTATCAAAGCCATTGGGCCTCCTGCTCTCTTCCTTCCCTTCCCTTTCTTCTTTCTGCTCCTTCCAGTCTGCCATCAAGGGACTGACCATGGGGGGCCTAGAAGTGATCTCAATCACAGACAATACCCCTGTCCCACACAACGGCTGCCGCCCCAGGAAGGCACGGAGGCTATGATGAGAATGAAGCCTGCATTCGAACATGACCCCAAGTCTCAACCTCCAGTTGGACCTCATAAGAAGCTCATCGGAGGTCCAACAGACCACAAGCACTGTTCTGTGCCATCCACGGAACAGCGCTTATGGGAAATCCTCTGGCAGAAAGGGCGAGTGTTGCCTCTGCTTACGCCTCCAACTGGAAAAGGATGTGTCCCAGAAGTGAACTTTACCACTTAGACATGAAGGGATCTACAGAGGTAGCTGTGGCCAGGCCCCAACCTCTTCTCTGAGAAAATAAAAGAATACCTGTATCATCTGTTGTAATTGTGAGATTTTGCTTCCAGAATGACAAACAGTAATCCCCACACCTCCTGAAAAAGAGAGGGAAGACTCCAGATTGAAGGGTCAAAATGTAAATGTCAGGTGCTGTTTATCTGATACCTTCTTTTAGGTTTTAACTGTTTCTTTTGTAGTCCCTTAGTCAAGGTTTCCAGTGCACCTGTTCTTATTAATGACTTGTAATTTGGCTCCACATTAGAATTTTTTGCTGCCTACCTCTGGATTCTGATAAAATCAGAAGATTTCTCCAATAGTTGACATGTTTAAGGTTTGCCCCAGCAATACCAGACGATTTTCTGCAAATGGACAATAAAAGATTCCCCACACTAAGGCGACAGCCATCCTTTATACACTCTATGGGTTCGACAGTCACAGCACTAAGGAGGGATGGTAGAGTTGTATAAAACAGTACTCTAGGAAATAGGGTGGTGGCAGGATGGGCTTCAGCAGAGCCCAAATGAGGAAGTGCAGAAAAGCAAGTTGGTGTAGAACCGGGTAGTGCTGACAGGCAGGTCCAGCTCAGAACCCCCCAACAGGACTGATTGCTCCTCATTTGGGGCTCTGAGGTGCCAGGACAGCACAGAGGCCAAACATTCAGGCTTTAGAGACATGCCAGGAGAGAACTCTTCCACAGACAAGGCAGCCAAGGGTGAGACACTCACCAGCAGCTGAAAAGGAATGGGCAAAAACACAAATGCACGGCTCCTCCAGAATGAATCTCTGGGGGTGGCTGCTAGCGGGAAGGGGCAGATGCTGTGGACTCGCACCCCTGTGCCCAGCCAGCTAAGCAAGAAGCAGAGATCTTCCTGAACCAAGTAGAGTGAAATCTGTAAATTTCCCCCTTAAATAGGGAAGAGGCTGTGTTAAGACTATGGAAAGAAGCAAGATCATGAACCCAGACAAGAGTTTAGAAGAAAAAATGCCTCCCTGCTTTCTCTTTCATCTTTGCAGGACTATGCAGGCTGTCTCTGGCTGTGACCAAAGAAGCCCAGCTAGAGACATGCATTAAAGTCAGTGTTGGAAGGAGTAACACTATTTCACCATGAAACTACATATAAGATAACAAAGCATAAAACCATGGGGTTCTGGAGCCTTGCACTTTGTCATGTGATATGGTATGGCCTTTATTCAAGTGGGCAGAGGGTCTGCAGCAAGCTGACAGTTCACCAGTCAGGACTTGGACAAGAAACAGTTCAGGTTTAGAGAAAAGCAGAATGAATGGCTCAGCACCTGTGGCTCAAGTGGCTAAGGCACCAGCCACATACACCTAAGGTGGCGGGTTCGAATCCAGCCCCGGCCCGCCAAACAACAATAATGGCTGCAACCAAAAAACAGCCAGGCATTGGGGCAGGCGCCTGTGGTCCCAGCTACTTGGGAGGCGGAGGCAGGAGACTCGCTTGAGCCCAGGAGTTGGAGGTTGCTGTGAGCAGTGAAGCCATAGCACTCTACCCAGGGGTCAGCTTGAGGCTCTGTCTCAAAAAAAAAAAAAAGAAAAGAAAAGAAAAGCAGAATGAAGATTCTTTATGGAAGAGTGGGCAGGGTTGTAGTTACAAATTGAAGGTGAAGCTTAAAAGCCCCTTCCTGGAGGCTTGGCGGGAGGATGGGGACGGGGCGGGGTGGGGAGGAAGGGACAGTTCCCAGAACCTGGCAAGAGCTCTCAAAATCTTAACCTTGCAGAAAGGGAAAGGGAAGAAATACCCTGACTATTCCCCCCCTCTAGTCTCTTCCTGGGGTCACCCGTGGCTAAACCCCACAGGAAGCACGAAGACAGGGGAATCTGGTGGTGTGGTCCATGGGGGCTCAGCCTCCCAGGCTGCAGAGTGGACCCAGAGGGGCACATGGAGAGTGGCCCGCACAGGAATGGAACTTCCATACATTGGTGAGGAAGCATTATTTTACTCAAAACCTCAAACTCTTGGGTTCAAGAGATCCTCTTGCCTTGGCCTCTTGAGTAGCTGGGAATCTCAGTGCCCTGGGTAGAATGCCATGACATCATAGCTCACAACAACCTCAAACTCTTGGGCTCAAGTGATTCTCTTGCTCAGGTTGGTCTCGAACTCTGAGCTCAAGCAGTTCACCCACCTCAGCCTCCCAAAGTGCTAGGATTACAGATGGGAGCCGCCGCACCCAGCTGGCACACTATTGTCAGCTTTCGATGCCCTTACTTCCAGCTTCCCAGTGGCAGATAAAACTGGTGCTCTCTTAAGCTGTATTATCTCTTAATCATTTGTCTTAGCTTCCCAAAGATACTCCCATATCCTTAGGAGACTAAGCATCTTCACCAAAGGTTGACCAATTAAGGTGGTTATTATTTACCTAAAATTGGGGGCCACCACACCCCCTTTCAGCAGCAAGTCTCTCCTTCCTAAGGAAAGAGGAGGGTGGAATGTGTATTTGCACTTCTTCCAGGCAGAGCCCAGCGTTGGTCTGCCTAGTATTTGCATTAGGACGGTGTTGGCATCAGCCTGTGTGATGCCCTTCCTTGTTTTCTGGCAGCAGGGCCTCAGATTATTTCCATGGTGCATCTACAGTTTTGTTTCTAAAGCACAGGACTGGCTGTGTAAGGGAAGCCTCTCCTCTCCTACCCAAGCAAAAGGACAAATGCAATTTCTTTCCTTTCAGCGCAGATGCAGTATTTTCACATCTCTCGGCCAAGGCCATCACCCGACATCAAGATGTACTGTCACTGCCCAAACAAGCCTGTTGAATAGTAGAGTCCCTGGATGCTAGCAGAATGTCACTTAGTACTTTGGGAGAAAGCATTTCCCAGTTGGATCCGCTAGCAGCCTGGCTCCAACATGTCTGATAAAAAGAAAATGCATATCTACCTTCCCCCAGGCTCCTTTATTCTTTTTTTCTAGCCATTTTTTTTCCTATTCTAGAAAGACTTTTTAAATCTGGGTACCATCAGCCCAACATGATGGAACAGTCACTTTCAAAGCAGAAATTTGTCCATTCAGCCAAACTGAGCCAACAAGAGTTGGTCCACAAACACAGAGGCTAGGCACCAGGGAGCTGCTGTCTGCAGCTGTCACCACTCTCCTGGGGCTAAGGAGGTGAGACAAGTGTATGGCTGAGACAAAATGAACTTCCATGAAAGAGGCATAAATGTTATTTATGTTTGCGTGAAAGGGGAATCCCTTCAAGCTTAAGGGAGGGAAGGGGGCCAGGCGAGGCAGCTCACACCTGTAATCCTCATGCTCTGGGAAGCTAAGGCAGGTGGACTGCCTGAGCTCAGCAGTTTGAGACCAGCCTGAGGAAGAGTGAGATCTCATCTCTAAAACTACCCAGGTATTGTGGCAGGCACCTAGAGTCCCAGCTACTTGGGAAGCTGAGGCAAGAGGATCACTTGAGCCCAAGAGTTTGAGGTTGCTGTGAGCTATGATGCCACAGCAACCTACCTAGGATGACAAAGTGAGACCCTGTCTCAAAAAAAAAAAAAAAAAGCTGGTTTTATAGACAAGTCTTTCTTATTAGGGTGCCAAGGATGTGCAGCTCATTATTGGAACTCTCCAGCCAGCTCTTATCAGAGTCTCAGAGTCTTATGGTATAAGCATATTTCTGACAGGTTTATAACTGGACAGGTGCAAGGATGTGATGAGCCTATGGCAAGTCTCTTATCTGAGGTACAACTACCTGTAACAGTCTCACAGAATGGCTTTTTCAGATACAAGATGGGGTTAGGTTGGCCAACCTAACATTTATGAGATTCGAAGTCCCTAAAAAAAGTGGAGTGGCCCAGATATAGGAAAGACAGGAGTTTGGGAAGAAGGAAGCTATAGACAGCATGCACTTCAAAAGAGGACTGTTGAGTGGAACGGTGTCCAGGAGGGGCTGACGAGGTGGAATCACCCTGACACCCATGATGGGGAGGGGCCCTGCAGAGCCAAAAACCAGACTGGAATCTGTTTAACATCCAGTACCTGCTCCACTTATACCCTGCCTTTATGATGGAAGAAATCCCCAAAGGTCAAAAACTGTGAAAAGATATTCAATCTTACTAGTAATCAAGGAAATGGAAATTAAAATGGGTTACCATCATTCCCCACATGTAGTGATCCAATCAAAGCCAGGGACAATGCAAGTGCCCAGGAAAAATGGGCAAAGGAAAAGATAACACCTAAGCTTATAAAACTGCAGGATGGAGAGACTGTGGAGGAGGTGGGACAGAGACCTCTGAGTCTGGAGCTGTGGAAGCCAAAGGGACCAAAGCTTCAAGAAGGAAGGAAGGTCAAAATGTAGGATGCTGCCCAGAGATCAGACAGAAGGTCTGTGAGATGAGGACTGCCCCTTGGGTTTGGGAACATGGAGGTCATGATTCATCAAAGGGATTGAGGGGTAGAAGACAGTGGGAGTCAAGGAAATAGAGACTGAGTCAAGGGTACTGAGTTTTCCAGTAAAGCCTATCTCATGGAAATGGGGGCTAAATATTTGAGGGGAGTAGCACTTTTCCCTGTGACATATGGGGCATGCAGAGGAGAGAGGCTTACAGCTGAGCAGAAGCAGACCTCAACCAGGTGTCAGGAGACCAGGCTCAGAGGGAGACGTGGTGTGCAGTCCCAGGGACAGGCCTGTCCATTGTAAGCTGGGAACAGCAGCGTCTGATGTAAACCACATGGGTACCAACAAGGAAAACAGAACGTCCTTGGAATCAGTACACAGGGAACAGACATTTCTTGTTCCTTCCAACATTCCATACAATTGTTGTGCAACAAAAGAGTGTGGCTCTCCCTCAGCACTTAATAGCTAGAGCCTCTTCAGAGAGAAATGTGGCAGTGTCTGTCAAGACTTCAGATAACACGGCCCTGCAGCTTCACAATTCCCCTCTGGGAACATGTCATGTAGAGAGCAGGGCTGTCCCAGAACTCCCTGTCCGCTGGATACATTCTGTATCTGCATTGCCAGTGTGGTGGCCACTAGCCCTACGTGTCTTGGCTGACCCAGGAGCCGAATTTTAAATTTTACTTAATTGGAACTAATTTGTACTGAAATGGCCACATGGGGCTGGTGGCAACTATGCTGGACTGTGCGGCTGTGGATATTCTTTCTCGTGTGTGCCAAGTAGGCAAAGATACTCTTAGAGGCACTGGGAGTAGTGGTAAGAGATTAAACTGAAATGCCTATTGTTAGGGGACTAGTTAAATTGACTACAGAACGGTAAATCTGTATAACAGAATATTAGTCCTGAAACAAGCCAAGTAATGCTAAAGGAAAAATAAAAGGGGGTGGGGCAGTGGCTCACTCTTATAATCCCAGTACTCTGGGAGACTGAGGTGGGTGGATTGCTTGAGCTCACAAATTAGAGACCAGCCTGCGCTACAGTGAAACCCTGCCACTAAAAATAGCCTGGTATTGTGGCAGGCACCTGTAGTCCCAGCTACTCGGGAGGCTGAGGCCAAGAGAATTGCTTGAGCCCAGGAGCCTGAGATTGCTGTGAGCTATGATGCCACAATACTGGCTGAGGGTGACAAAGCGAGACTCTGTCTCAAAGAAAAAAAGAAAAATTGGCCTCAATGTCATTATTGCTTGGCGGGAAGGAGGCAGAGAGAGCAGGCCCCACCATTTCCATACTGCAGGGCACAGCTTAATCACCTTGTGATTAAACTGAAAAGAAATGTCAACTGGGGACAGTGTGGTGTCACAGGGGCCTCTGCCTGGGAGAACACCTGTTTTCTATTCCCAGACCCAGCACCACAGGCTGACAGGCCATGTTCCCTTTCCCCCATCAGACCTTGGTTTCCCTCAGGACAGTGAATTGAGTGGGGCACAGCCCTGACATGTGAAGAAAGCCTGGATCCTGACTCACTATAAGATGGGGAGAGAGCCTCAGGGGTGCTGCAAAAACCATACTGGATGCCCCTAGAAATCCAATGAGTACTTTTCCCCTGGCCTCTGAGTCAGTGCTTCCACTGGCCACCACTCCTTCCAACCTGCTGGGCTGAGAAGACACAGACCCAGGTTTGACCCAGAGCCAGCTCTCCTGTGTGACCTTAGAGGAATGACCACATCTCTCTGAACCTCTGCTGCTCCCTCCTTCCAGGGGTCTGGGGGATTTGCTGAGTTAGCCATGCACTCTGCTTGTGCCCAGCGGTTGTCAGCCAGAGGACCCTGCCTCTCCTGCCTTCCTGCTCCTCCCTCGCCCTCCTACTGAGGAGGCAGCGCCCAACCTCCCAGAGCCTGGGCTCTAGTCAGTGCAGGGCTGTGGGGAACACCAGCCCATTCAATATCTTGAATATTTCCCCTTAACTTTAGTCAGAAAATATTCTGTGGAAGCCAACCACCCATTTTCCTACTCCCTTAAGTCCACCCAACTATATGCTAGGCCAGATGTTAAAAATGTGCAGCCAAAAAAGAAATATTAAAAGCCAAGTGATTTGAGAGTCTGTCCCTCAAGTCTTTCCACCCTGCCCCCTTCTTGAACACTGTCAATACTCACATACGAGATATGTATGCCCTGGTAACTGCCCTGAGCAGCCTAGCAGGGGGGACAAGTTCAGAAAAAATAAATTATAACATCACAGGACAGGGGCACCTATCAGTGTGAGTGCACGTGTGTGTGTGTGAGAGAGAGAGAGAGAGAGAAAGAGAGAGAAGACAAGACAGCTAGGAATAATTCCTAGAGGAGGAGACAGAGCTCAAAATCAGGAGGCAACCATGGGAGATGAGGTGGGATGGGGAGCATCTGGCAGAGAAGATGGCCTGAACAGAGCAAGGGTGCAGGAGTGCCCCATCTCTGTGGGGAAGTGCAGTCTAGGCACGGTGTGAGTAGGGGAGGGTGCAGCAGGTCCTGCCTCCCAAAACCTACAGAACATTATTTTCTATGGAAATAATGTCTTTGCAGATGTGCTTAGATTAGAAGTCTTGGGATGAGGGATTATCCTGGATTATGTGCAATCACATGTATCCTTGTAAAATGGAGGCAGAAGGAGACTTCGCCCACACAGGAGAGAGAAGGCCATGCAACTACAGAGGCCAGTACTGGAGAGACTGCACAGCTGCAGGCCAGGGAATGCCAGCAGCCACCGGAAGCTGGAGGAGGCAAAATCCTTGGACCCTCAGGGGGAGCACAGTCCTGCAGCCACCCTGATTGTGGGTCAGTGATGCTGATTTTCGACTGTGAAAGAACAAATGCTATTGTTTCCAGGCACCCAGTGTGTGGTCATGTGTTCCAGCATGCCCAGAAGTGCAGTACAGAGGGGTGGGAAAGGACAGCTGGAGAAGACAGAGAGGGTGGGTAGTTAAGGGGACAGGTAGGTGAGCCTCAGGTTGGTTACAGATGGGGTCAGAGAGCAAGAGGCAGCCAGTCACCTGGTGACCTGGGAACACCACTGAGGTGGCAAGAAGGCCCTCCCACTATTAGCAGTGGGAGCCCAGTAGGGTCAAAGATCTCTGTAGGGTCAAAGCATGTCAGAGCTGTGTTTCAGAAAGAACAGTCTGGGGTGCATGTTGGGGGCATGAAGGCAGAAAGCCCAGAGGCAGAGAGCCACTGTTGATGGGCATCCAGGTGAGACAGGAGTGTGGGAAAACCACAGCAAGCAGGACTGCCAGCAGGGCTGAATCCAGGGCAGTTAGAAGGCTGTCTCAGTCTGCCCTGTACTGCTGTAACAGAATACCACTGACTGGGTAATGTGTAAAGAAGAGAAATGTATTCCTACAGCTCTGGAGGCAGGAAAATCCAAGTTAAGGGGCTGCATATGGTAAGGGCCTGTGTGTTGTGTCATCCCATGGAGGACGGGCAAGGCTGAAAGGCAAGAGAAAGCGAGACAGAGTTAAGAGAGCCAGAGAGAGAGAGAATGAGAGACCTCAAAACAAACTCACTGTTATAACAACCCACTCCCAGGATAACAGCATGAGTCCATTCATGAGGATGGAGCTCTCATGACCTAATCACCTCTGAACAGTCCCACCTCTTAATACTGTCACAATAGCAATTAAATTTCCACATGGGTTTTGGAGGGGACATTCAAACCATAGGAGGGGCAGAGGTGCCTTTCCTGGTAAAAGGGGCCAAGAATCAGAGAGCTGTCATAGGGAGCAGCAGGACCCAGAGCTCCTCCCAGACTCCAGGTGGGCCGCCTCTGAGGGCTGGGGCGGGCTCCTCCCTGCACCTGCATCCTGGGCCCTCTGGAGGGGGCAGGTAAACCATGGTGCACTGCCTGGATCCCTCTCCAGCCCCTCTCAGCTGTGCTAGCCAAGCCCAGACCTGCATACAGCAGAGGACAATCAAGGGATCCTCACAGCTAAGTCCCTGGGAACAGGCAAAAGCACATTTTTTTTTTTGTTCTGTTGGGATTGGAATAATTGGGACATTAATGGAAATGCATTTCTCACCTATTTTCTGTCTGATTGAAAATGACTTTGCAGTCATTTAGAGCCCTCACGCCTCCTATAATCACAGCTCACCTCGCTCAGGCAGAGAGAAAACTGGGTCACCACGTGGACTCAGAAGCCTCTCAGGAGGCCTCGTCCCCTCCCCTGCCACCTGAGGATGCAGGGAGCGGGTGCAGACCTGAATGCTCCCGGCCCAGCATCCCATGGGGTCCGTGTGCAGTAACAGGTTAAACCCAGAGCACTAACAGAACACAGCTGTATTTTTCTCCCATCACTGCCTCGAGTACAGCTCCCTTCCTAGTCCCCCGAAGCACCATGTCAGGAAGATTCCATGACTTTCTGGTTACCTTTAATTATAAGTCCATTTGATAGTTATAACTCTTTTTCAGTGATCTAAAATTCAGTCAGTTCTATAACAAAACTTCAATCTCACAGCCTGTTCAAAGTGTCTCCCCTGTCCCCATTCCATTTCCCCTGCTCCATCTTCAGACTCCCCCAAGGCTGGATGGCAGAAGACGGAGCACAAAGTTCATCTTGCTCAGCAGGCTCTGTCAGCCAAGCCCCCACTGTCACACCTCCCTTACTGATGGGGTGGCTTTTTCATGGGCCCCTTGGTGGGTTCTTTGGAGACTTGCACCACCCACCCATCCCTGCAGAGACATCTGTCCTAGGGCTTGCTGTGGTGGGCATGGAATTGCCACTGAGACCCATTCCAGGAAGGGACCATTGCCTAGCTGCCGAGAACACTTCCAGCACCAGGGAGAGCCCCAGTGAACCAACTTGCCCAGATCACACCCCTCCAATAGCATGTCCACCAAAGACTGGTGAATGCCCACTGGGGGCAGCTCTGACCAGCACCATGTTCAGCCTGAGCTAGGCCTCTGCACTCCAGCCCACCTTCTTCCTCTGTCCCATCCTGCCTCCTCCCCTCCCCTCCAGAGGTGTGGATCATGATCCATACCCTAACCTTGAATACAGAACCATCTTAGAATCTGCTCCCTGGACAGCCCCAACACAAGCCCTTCACTGACTCCTGGTGCACACTGTGGCTGCCCTCTCCTCACCAGTCTCGGCTCCTGCCACTGTGGCCCATGTTATTCAGCCCCCTACCATGGGCATCCTTGAACCCCAGTGAGTGAGTGAGTACCAGCAATTCTGGCTCAGGCACTGCTGCCCCCACAGTGCCCACCATGCCACAAGAACCTCAGAAACCCCTTACCTTTCTCCCGACCCCACCAGCTGTTGGAAGCCTGGCTTACCTGGCCTCTGTCCCTCTCTCCAGGCCTTGCCATACTGGCTACTCCCCCAGCCTCCCACCTCCGGGCCCCTCCTGGCAGGAAGCAGGTTGCATCCTCTACCTTCATGGATGTGCCCCAGCCAAGCAGTGTGAGGGACCACCAGTGTTTTGCTCCCAAGAACTCTCTTGTCAAACTCTGCTTTGGAAGTGACATAAAACAGGCTGACAGGTCTTCTGCAGCAGCTCAGCAGCCTCCAGCCAGAGCATGAGATGCCCCCTCCCCTTCTGACCGACTCTAGAAGCCCTCCCCATCACTTGACTTCAAAGCAGGGAGGCCACTGTGGCTGCACGTGTGGCTCACTAGCTATGCCTGTGCAAGATCGGAAGGAAGGTGAGAGGCAGATCCCAGTGCCCGCCCCCACTCCCGCCCACTTTGCTTGGGGAGAAGGTGGATTTTTCCATAAGCAGCTTGGCAGGTGTTGAGAAGTGGTCATGGCAGCAGCCGTGGCAGCCTCCCCATCCTTGAATCAAGGAGAGAAGGTGGTCTGAAGGTCACCCGCCCCCACACTCCCTCCCAAAGCCCTGCTTTCCTGATGGGAAGGCAGCAGCAACTAGAGGCAACTGCAAGGATGTTCTGGGCCCTTCCAAGGACATTGTAAACACCTAATTTCCGGTAATAAATCCTTTTCTGCCTGAAATACCAGAGTGGTTTCTGGTTCCTGCAACTGAGAGCCTGACTGGCACAGAACATCTTTCTGAATTTCTAATCTCTTACTTGGCCTGTATCAGGTGGCTGCTGTTGGATTTGTTTTACTGTCCTTCATTAAGTCCTACCTGGAGGTAACCAGCTGTTCTCTTTACCATCCCTTATCCTCCACTGTGCACATGAACCCCCAGGAATCCTTGTCAAAATGCAGTTCTATTTTAGTAGGTGTTGGCTAGGACCTGAAAGTCAGCATTTCTGTCTCGGCGCCTGTGGCTCAAGCGGCTAAGGCGCCAGCCACATACACCTAAGGTGGCGGGTTCGAATCCCCAGCCCGGGCCCGCCAAACGACAATGATGGCTGCAACCAAAAAATGGCCGGGCATTGTGGCGGGCACCTGTAGTCCCAGCTACTTGGGAGGCTGAGGCAGGAGACTTGCTTGAGCCCAGGAGTTGGAGGTTGCTGTGAGCTGTGATGCCATGGCCCTCTACCCAGGGGGACAGCTTGAGGCTCCGTCTCAAAAAAAAAAAAAAAAATGTGCCATGGAAACACTGCAGAACATTATAAAATGTGATTTTAAAAATGGTTTTCTAGATTGGCCATGGTGGTTCAGGCCTGTAATCCCAGCACTCTGGGAGGCCAAGGCAGGTGTTATGGCAGGTGCCTATAGTCCCAGCTACTCAGGAAGCTGAGCAATTGCTTAAGCCCAAAAGTTTGAGGTTGCTGTTAGCTATGATGCCACCAGGGGTGACAAAGTGGGACTCTGTCTTAAAAAAAAAAAAAAAAAATGTTTTCTAGAATGTTTCTGGAGAAACACTCAAAAACAATAACTGGAAAGACTCTGGATTACCAGCAAGATAAATGGCTAAAATGATTGACTGGAGTGGGTTATAGAGTGATATCTAGAACTCAGAATGTTAGCCAGTATCTGATTCTGAAAGAACACCATAGCAATGCCTCCAAAATATGGCCCCAAAATTTAGAATTCAAAAGGACTTCTATCTTTTTAAAAAATAGGTATGTAATATTCATTGAATGAATCAGTTACTTATGTAATATACAAAAGACAATATGCCCAAAATATTACTTTGAGGCACACTGGAATGGCTCTAGAAGCAGTAATTTGAAAAGAGGTTACTAAGAAATCCTGGCATTCCACCCATCTCAGGCTGCTTACTCATATATTCCTCTGGCCCTAAATTACTCAAAACTTTATTGTCCTGTTATTTTAAATGACTTTTTTGGGGGGAGGGGGAGACACAGCATTGCTTTGTTGCCCTCAGTAGAGTGCTATAGTGTCATAGCTCACAGCAACCTCAAACTCTTGGGCTCAAGTGATTCTCTTGCCTTATCCTCCCAAGTAGCTGAGACTATAGGTGTCTGCCACAATGCCAGTTTTTTGTTTGCTTGTTTGTTTTAGAGACGAAGTCTCGCTCTGGCTCAGACTGGTCTCAAACCTCTGAGCTCTGGCAATCCACCCACCTCAGCCTCCTGGGGTGCTAGGATTATAGGCGTGAGCCACCGCACCCTGCCTAAATGACTTTTTGAGAGCTGCTTCAAGTCCTTTGTGAAATGAGGCAGGAAACAGAATGCAGACAGAACAAATGAAATCAGGAGACCCAAATCAAAAGGGTGGAAGGAGGGGAAATGAGTGGACAGGAGAGACACCATTCACCACAGTTACGGACTTGGGGTTCATTGTCCTTCTTCTGCATCTTCCTTTCTAGAAGGGAGACTACTAGGAAGCTCTCTCATAATTTGGAAATCCTTTCACCCTCCCAGCTTTTCAGATTAGGATACATTTGCTGGGTGACTTGCCTAGCCATCAAGGGGAAATTCTCAGTGATGGCTCTGTCACCCACCCCTGCCGTGGGGATGGAGATTAGCAAGCACTAAGCACCCAGGACTCAGAGTTTCTAGAAGGGCCAGCCAGAACAGCCCACTGTGCATCTCTGCCCAATGGTCACTGAGATTGTTGGGTACACCTAATCCCACTGTCACCATGCACTCACCAGAAGGGCACGTGGGCAGCTCTCCCCTGCAAGCAGCAGCTGGTCAGGGCTGGGCTCCATGGCTGCCCATCTGCCACCAACCCTTCCTGGCCTGAGGTGCAAGGGTGTCTCTGAGATAGCCTTAATCCCACAGAGCGTCTCACCTAGCTCCTCTTGATCTGGATCTGTGGCTCAGATGGCTGGCCACCTGCATGCAGTGTGAGCCCCACAGGGGCCATCTGCCCCCCACCACCACCCATCCCCTACATCCTTCCCTGGTGTCTCTCACCACATGTAAGGGTGAAAGACGATCTGAGTGGCAGACTCTGCAGTCCAAGTGTGAACTGTGGCTCCAGCTTTGCAACCTTCAGCAAGTCACTTAGTTTCTCTGTGCCTAAATTCCTCATCTATAAGACGGAGACAGTTAACAGCAGGCACTGCGGAGAGCTGAGCTGATTAAATCAGTTACCACACACAAAAACTTCAGCACTGTGTGTGGCTCAAGTGCCCAAGAAATGCTCACTGTTCTTCATTGCCCTGTACTCCTCTGGGGCTGCAAGCCCCAAGCTGAAGACACCCCCTTACCTTACTCAGGAGGCAAAGGAGCAGCTTCATGACCCTCTTCAGAAAGCTCCTGAAATCTAGCAGTAGAGCTTAGGGATCTAGAGGGAAGACTTTAAAGGAAAGGCTGTATGCTATTTTGGCCCCTTCAGGGACTCTCTGTGTTTCCTACCTGATCAAAAGGGAATCCTCTTGCCTAACCCTCATCACTCCAGCAGTAGAATCTCAATATTTTTTTATGCTGTTTCCAGATGAAAATTGGAAAACTCAACTTTGATACTAAAATGTTAGTGTCCGGGATCACTGTCCTAGAAAGGAAGCCCCCACGCCACCATCTTGCACAGCTGGCTTGGGAAGTCTGGCTTGGGCAGGCTGACGGGAGGTGGGGTGGGGGGCTGGCCGGCCTTTGCTCCCAGTTAGAACTCATACAGTACGAAATGGAACAAACCCAGAAAGAGGTTCAAATACTGGGGGAACCAAACAAATGACACTGTCACTGAAAGAATATGAAAAATAGGGCTTTTAGTAGGGGATGAGCCCACTGAAGTCACTGTAAGGGTGATCAGAGGCCTTGGATTTGGAACTGTTGGGAGCCTCTGAAATAGGTGGTAGGTGACACCCTCTCAAGCTCTGCCTCACTGGGAGGTTGAGTGTCACATGCCTTCCACACTGAGCCACCTGCAGCACTTTGTGGCCCAGGCCCAACCCCTCCTTAGTATTTCCTGAGGAAGGTGTGGAGAGGACAGCCTTCCATGGCCTTCCTCTGAGCTCTCACCCCACACCAGCTTCCTGTCCTCCTGTGACTCCCTGACATGGAAGACACACACCCAGAAGGTGCCTGCAGGCTGAGACAGGCCCTCCTTGCTTGCACAGTGGGGGAACTGAGAGGTGGCAGCTTTCTATTTTCACTTCATCAATAAGAAGCAGCTGGAAGGGAAGCCAGAACCAAAGTTGTCACTTCCCAAGGGTAGAATGATTTGAAAATGTCACATTAACCCTTCAAACACTCATTCACACCCACCTTGACCAAATGAGAGGCTTTCCAGAAGGGGCTGCCTCGCTTGACAGACACTTTCTGCTGTGGATAGAGCACTAGGTGGGTGTCAGACCCAGGCAGACATGCAGTCTCTTATGTATCCTCAACAAAACCCTCGAGAGTCACTATTATACCTATTTACAGATGAGGAAACTGAGACTGAGAGAGGACACACAGTAGGGTCAGACGGCTGAGAAAGTGTAGAATCACTCACCAGCTTCCGTCTCTTTGAAAGCATGATGAATTCTGTTCCACTGGTCTTCTCCTCTCTGCTTCATCTGGGCATCTGGTCACCAAGGCCTATCCCTCAGGTCTGCCTGGGGTCCTTGCCTCCATCACCATCTAGCCTGACCTAACGGCACCACACGCTCATGACAATAGCTCAGGCATCAGAATCAGACGGGCTAGATTCAAATTCCTGGTTTTCCATCTGCTGTGTGTGTTATTTAGGGCAGTGATGGAGGTATGTGATGATTTTTGACAGAAGCTTTGGAAGCAGAGACCACTTGAGCTAAAATCCTGACTCTTGCACTCAGTAACTGAGTACTTCAGAAATGTTTCCTAATCTGCTTCCTGGGACTGCTGTGAGGAGAGAAGTTAATCAACATGCAGCTTAAACACCACACATGCACACAGCAACTGCTCAGTGAACTTAGCTATTGTTACTATTTTCTTCTCAAACAAAACACTCCAGTGAGTTGATCCAAGCCAGTCTCTCAGTTCCAGAGGAGTGCTTGACCCCTAGCCTCTCAACCTTGACCTCCTGTCTAGAGCTCTGGCTTTCCAGGCTCATCTCTCACCTTTCCTGGGGAACTGGGTGTCTCATAACCACAGCCAACCAGCTGCAACTTCCATTGGCTTCTTCCTGGCTCCCCATTCTTAGGCAGGCACCACCTTCCCTCTCTTGCTAATTCATCCCTGACTCCATCCTTTCCTCATTTTCCCAAGTACAATCGCTCACCCTTCTACTATGTACATCATACCCATGCATCCCATCCTCTCCATCCCAGGGCCAGCCCACCAGAACCAGGCACTGAGGCCTGGCTGGGTGTGGAGGGCCCATACCGTGGTCTGGATGTCAATGCCCTGGACTGGACAGGCCACCCCAAACAGTGCCCAGTGCATGGAGAGAGGCAGCAGCTTGGAGAGAGAGTGAGTGTGCAGCCAGCTGAGATGTCCAGCGGCAACGGACGGAGCACCCACTCTGCAGCACTACACTAAGCCAACGCTGAGCGAGTCAGGCTGGGAGAAGCAGGAACAAAGCAGACAGGGGAGGGGGTAAGAGCAGGGGCTAGATGCAGAGGCTGGGGCGAACCTGGGTCAGTTTCTGCACCTCCAGGAGCCGGCTGCTCCCCTTCGGTGGGTCCCGTTGCCTACTGAGTGGGAAGTAGTTCAAGAGTCCCCTCCACACAGATGACTACTCTCCTTCAGTACTGTGACAGCCTCTCTTCTGGACCTCCCTGCTTCCTGCATCAAACGCATTATACAGCCTGAGCAACCAAAACAAATCTGACAAATGGCTTTGCTAGTTAAATACTGCAAGGACTCTCTCAACCCAAACCCCCAGCAGGCCCACGGGGGTCTTCCCCACTGCCTCCCTGGCCACCCCCACAGGCACTTAGCTTTAGGCAGCTGTAGGTCTTCTTTGCAGGTCCCCAAGCACCCCAACACTCTCAGGCCTCTGAGAACCTGCACCTCACCACCTCTGGCCAAAACACCCTTCTCTCCCTCCTCTCCCCTTGTGTCAGCAGGCTAACTCCTCTCATCCTTCCAAATGTATAGCTCAGGTAACATGTTTGCCAGAAGCTCCAGGCTGGGCCAGTGACCCAGGTCTCTGTGCATCCCTCTATCACCTGACTTCAGGGAATCCCCCACTGTGCGCCTGTCTCCCCAGCAGGTCCATAGGTCAGGGAGTGCACAGGCCTTTTTTTTTGCCCAGTGCCTAGTTCAGAGTTGGATACTCAAAAGAAGCTCAATCAATGTTTGTGGAATGAGTGAATACTGGGTGGCTGTGGAAGGGCACAGGCAGGGGTAGGGGGACGCACACTCAAACGGGCCAGGTCAGACCACTGAGTGAGGGGAACAGCATGAGCTGGGAGGCAGCCATGACCAGTCTATCTAGTGAAGGATATTCTACAAAACTTCCAAGCTGCAAAAACAGCCTACATACCAAATAAACATGTGAGTGAGCAGCACCTCACCTAAAAGGCTCCACTTTGCAACCTCCACAGAAACAGCGCTTGGGAGAAAGCAGCCTGCATGCAGTCCGGTCTCTGAAAAGCCATCTTTCAGATGCTATGAGGAATGGCAAATTCAGACTCAAAGCAGTGGCTGCTGTGGACATCTGCCTACCCACTCCCTCCTTCCAAGGCCCCTGGAAACCAAGAGTGAGCAGACCACTGAGACCCCTCCTTGCTCCTCCTGTACAAGGTGGTGTGGTGCCAGAGCCCCCACCCCAGTCCTTTCTGAAAGACAGGCTCTCCCAAAGGGAGGCCAAACTCTCTCAGCTGCATTGAAAATACCAGTGGACTTTCCTAGCCTGTGTTGCTCCTGTGTTACAGCTGGTGACATTCTTTCTGTCTAATCACGAACTTGAAGGAGAGGGGGTAGTGGGGCACCTAAACCGTGAGTAGGCAGCCCAAGGGTCAAGAGGTTTAATACCATAGCTGGCAGGAATAACAAGTTCAGATCACTCACTTCCTCTGAAGGATCAGCCCCAAACCAAGGGACACCAACCTCTGCCCCTGCCCCAGACTGCGATAGTAGGTAAACTGGCCACCCTCCTTGTCTGGAGAGAAAGGGCCTTAGAGCAATCAGACATGAGTGCTTCATGTTGCTAGGGAGCAACAGGCAACAGCTGGCTGAGAAATAAGTCGTGTCCTTGGGAAAGCATGTTCCTGGCCACTAATTAAATGCTGCCGCAGCATATCTTCCTTCAGGGAGCTATAGAAATGTGCCAAATTAATGCAGACAGGAGCATCCAGTTCACAAACCTGCTAAGCCTCCTCCTGTCTCTGTGCAAAGGAAAGGCTCAGGGGGCAGAAATGAAATTGCTGAGCCCCTGGGAGGCTGATAAAGGACAAGAAAATCCTAGCCTCAGATTAAGTTCAGCTAACCTGCAGACAGCCTACCTAATACTGCCTCTCCTGCTGCAGGTGCATTCATTGGTTAAATACTTAAAAAAAAAAATTCCACTGTTAATTGAAAAGAGGATCTCCAAGAAACATCTGCACACCCCTTGTTTTTTTGTTTTTTTTTTTCAGACGGAGCCTCGAGCTATCCCCCTGGGTAGAGTGTCATGGCATCACAGCTCACAGCAACCTCCAACTCCTGGGCTCAAGCGAGTCTCCTGCCTCCGCCTCCCAAGTAGCTGGGGCCACAGGCGCCCGCCACAACGCCCGGCCATTTTTTTTTTGGGGTTGCAGCCATCGTTGTTTGGCGGGCCTGGGCTGGGGATATGAACCCGCCACCTTAGGTGTACGTGGCTGGCGCCTTAGCCGATTGAGCCACAGGCGCCGAGCCACTAATCTAAAATTCTTGAGTTGCTTTGAACGTCTATGGATGTGTGCTTGATGTGGTGTATAGATATTCTACTGATTGCTTCCATTCTATTGAAGGTATTTTTTTGATCTTGAGAGATCTGTATTCTCTAAATATGCTGAAATTCTAATTTGTTGTCCATGGTAGTTGGTAATGTGGTAGTGTGTAGAGAAAAATGATTTTGATAAGGATTGCTTAGCTCATTGAACTAGTTAGTGTAAAGATGACATAGTCCTTTATAAAAATACTGAAAATTTGTGTTTTTCAGTTCATTCTACATATTTTTAAAATTTATTTCTTAAAAACTTTAGCAGGGCATGCAATTTTCAGTAACTATAAAAAGGTAGGGTTTTTTTTTTTTCTTATCTATGGAATGCTAATATAGGTAAAATATCTGGGTGATTGCAACACAAATAATAGCTAATAATAATAGGTAACCCTAATTGAATGTAGATACTTTTTTAGAAGCTAAATGGGCATTAATTCATTTTTATCCTCATGAGAACTCTGTAGGTAGGACAATTTTTTGTCTTTCTTGTACAGGCATGGAAACTGGCCAAGTGTCATCTAGCCAAGTGATAGAGCTCCTATGATCTCAGGCAGCCTATCTCAGAGTGCCTGCTCTTAACTGTTGTACCTCTCAGCACAAATCTGAGAAAAGACGTAGTCCCTGGCCTAAGAAACTTAATTCTGTAAGGCAGTAGAGTAATGAATCAGTCTTGTGTTACCTGGTTATTAGACTTAAAATCTTTTCTTAATAGGTAAACTTTAGGCCGAGTGCTGGCCTGGGCCAGCTTCACAACTACAACAACAACAAAATAGGTAAACTTTATCTTTAGTTAGAAAACTTGTTAGTGAAGTTGTGATAAGATCTTAACTATTTGTGAACTCTCTGTTTTCTCCTCAGCTTTGTTTCTTTTGATTAGCTCTTTGCCTCTAGCAAGTCTTTTAACCACCCTAGGTCTTAATTTTCTTCCCTCAAAAAGCTGAATTTGCTAATCATAAACCTTCCTTTTGCTGACTTTTATATGATTTTTGAATGCTGTGTTTTGAGATCTTAGAATATATAGCTTATTTCTTTATTTAGTTAGTAGCTTTTTTTTAAGTGACTAAAGTAATGTTAATGTTAGAAAATTTGGAGAGGAGAGAACACTGCCACAAGAAAAGAAGAAAACCCTTTCTCTGTGTGAAATTAAGGTAGAATGACTGCCATTAATACAGTTGTCATTTCTTTTCAAGCATTTTTCTAAACATTTTTAATGTATAATATTTATATAACTAGAATTTTTAAAAAACATTTTATAGTGAAAAATCTAAAATTTTAAAGCATTAAAGAGGTTGTATGACATTTTATTGCTTAGCTGTTATAAAAATGGTATAAATATTCTATAATTGGGCATTTAGATTATTTTGAGGTTTTGTTTGTATTCATCATTATTTGCCTTTATATCTTATGATTTTTTCAGGATCAATTCTTTGAAGAATACTTACTAGATTAAAGACTACTTACAAAAATGTAAACTTTATAGTAGTTAGAGATTTTATACTTTAAAGGGCTGTCAATTTGATATTTGATCTTTTAACTAGAACAAAATTCTGATTAACTGAAAATGAACTAATGAGACCTCAAATATTTGGAGAGAAACATAGACACTTTCAATAACAAGTTTCTTTTTGTTTGTTTTGTTTTATTTTTTATTTTTTTGAGACAGAGCTTCAAGCTGTTGCCCTGGGTAGAGTGCTGTGGCATCACAGCTCACAGCAACCTTCAACTCCTGGGCTCAAGCGAGTCTCCTGCCTCCACCTCCCAAGTGGCTGGGACTACAGGCGCCTGCCACAATGCCCGGCTGTTTTTTGGTTGCAGCTGTTGTTGTTTGGTGGGCTTGGGCTAGATTCGAACCCATCAGCTCAGGTATATGTGGCTGGTGCCTTAGCCACTTGAGCCACAGGCGCCAAGCCTATTTTGTTTTAAATACCTGCTAGACTTTGCTCTGGGATCAGTATTCATTTACATCTAGTCCCTAAGTTTTATCTGTGTCACCAGTGCTTTCAGAGAAATGTCCCTCTGAAATGCTGGCCAGAGATAGCAGTATCTTGAAGCAGAAGACATTTGATTATGCTCCTTTTAAGGCCAGAGAAATGAATGAATGTTTAAAAAAATTTTTTTTTCTGGCTTAGCACCCACCACATACACGGAGGCTGGTGGGTTCGAACCTGGCCCAGGCCAGCTAAATAACAATGATGACAGCTGCAACAAAAAATAGCCGGGGGTTGTGGCAGGCACCTGTAGTCCCAGATGCTTGGGCGGCTGAGGCAAAGGAATCGCTTAGACTCAGTAGTTTGAGGTTGCCGTGAGCTGTGATGCCGTGGCACTCTACCAAGGAGGACAGAGTGAGACTCTGTCTCAAAAAAAAAAAAGCAAACCCCCAAAACAATTTTCAATAGTAAGAGCTGCCTTGACAACTTTCTGTGATTTTGCTTTCTTTGATAACTCCTGTTTGTAAGGTAGAATTTTAAGATGAACTTAGAGTTTTATACCAGGATCTTCTGAAACATCTATCCTAAGCTCGCCTAACTATTGGTGCTCTTTGGACTTAATCTGTAGAACTTTTGAGACTTTTGAAAAAACATTACTAGAGTGAAATATGGTGGTTCTGATATTTTGAAATTCATTTTAGGCAAAGGGGCAGATTTGAGTAAACCTCCATGTCGAAAAGCAAAGGAAATCCGGAAGGAAAGGAAAAGGTTAAAACTCATGCAGCAAAACCCAGCTGGAGAACTCCAGACTCAAAGTCAGACGCCATCTTTGTTTCCATCAAAGGCTAAATCCAACCAGCCCAAATCACTTGAAGATTTAATTTTTGGATCTTTACCAGAAGATGCATCACATAAGTTAGAGGTACTTTGGAGGGTTTTTGGTTTGTTTTAGTTTTTGTTTTTTATGGGTACCTTGTTTATTTTTATAGTAGATTATACTAATCAGTTGGTATTTTGTTGATTAAATAATAGGAAATTAAAGAGAATTGGAATGGAGTAGAGTAGCATTTGTTTTGTTAAGTTAACTGCTGTTTGAGAAAAAAAATTTTTTTTTTTAAGAGTTTTTGAAAATACTTTAGGCAGTTGCTTGAAGTGTATTCAGGGAACCAGCCACACTATAGTTGTGAAAATAATTTGTATTTTAGCATGTTATTTTATGCAGAGTGCTTGGGATTTTTGTATCTCTTGATTGAAATTTAATAGTTAAAGTGAAAAAGAAAAATAAAATTTGTTTTTTGGCAGCTTGGGTTTGGATAGCAAAAGAGAATAGATCATTCTGCTTTGTCCCTTATAATATTGTGATCTTGATTGAGGCAGCAAACAATGTCACGTATGTAAGCCAGTACTTAGTACAGTTTAGTACCATTACTATTACAGTCCCCTCTCATTAATGCTCAAACCAATTTAGGCATAATATGAATAACTGTAGAGCCCAATGCTTTCCTTTTTCCAAATTCATTTACATGTCTGGATCAAATCTAGATTTCTCAGTATTGGTTTCTCAATATAAAATAATTTCCTAAAACATTTGCCACAGTGATTTTTATCATATTCTCATACCTGATTAGTAACTGGTCAGCCTTTTATTTTTTAACTTACTGTCACCTAAGATATCATTCGTCACTAGAGAACTGATACTAAAATTATTATCAGACATAAAGTTTAGCTTTTATAACTCATTGACTACCCTGATTTTGATACTGACTTTTTTCCTTCAAAAACTGTGAAGAGATTTGTACACACTACTTAAAATACTTATTAAATAAATAATGTATTCAGGGAGCCAAGCATACCTCACATAATAGTTCTGTGGTAGTAAATTTTACTTTTTTATTTTAATGATAATCCAGGACGTATAGAGAGACTTGTTATCCACTGGGTGTCGCTCTTTCTTAATGGAAGATTGACTTCCCATGGCACACGTAGAGTTTTCACTTAGGCCAGGCGTCCTCAAACTACAGCCTGCAGGCCATATGCGGCCCACCTAGGATATTTATCCGGGCCCGCTGGGTATTTTTGCCACTGCTGCCTGTCCTGCTTAGCAGCCATCTAGTCCTGGGGCCTGCAGTCCGGCCCTCTGTTGAAGAAGTTTGAGGACCCCTGACTTAGGCCTTCCTGTGTTGTATTGGATTTTCTGTTTCACTGTTCTGTGTCGCTAACACATTTTCACTGGTTAGTAAATAATTAATGTTCAGATTAATGTTAGCGATTACTGCATGCAATTACTCTTTTAAACTCATCCTCATTTTAGGTACGAGCAAATGAAGGCACAGAGAGGTTACTTTTCTTGACCAGGGTGGGGACTTTAGAAGAGTTGAGCAAGGGAGATCTGACTTGAGAGACATCGTTCTTAACTATGCTGTGGAGTAGGAACACTTGTGAGGGTTGTCTTTTATACCTGTAAAGTTGTAAGTTTAGAATTAGCAGTGATGGGCTCGGCGCCTGTGGCTCAATTGGCTAGGGCGCCAGCCACGTACACCTAAGGTGGCGGGTTCGAATCCCTAGCCCGGGCCCGCCAAACAACAATGATGGCTACAACCAAAAAATGGCCGGGTGTTGTGGCCGGCGCCTGTGGTCCCAGCTACTTGGGAGTCGGAGGCAAGAGACTGGCTTGAGCCCAGGAGTTGGAGGTTGCTATGAGCTGTGATGCCATGGCACTC
>CAUYQV010053909.1:0-18978 GCA_963574575.1 Galagoides demidoff
TAACTGAGAAAATGACATGAAGGCTGTGTTGATCAGTTTGATGGAAGTATTTCGGATTGCATGTGAAAACCCCACACTGTACCCCAGAAGTGCATTAATGTACATAGTTACCATTCAATAAAATTAAAAAAAAAATAAAAAAAAAAGAAAAGAACAAGTAATCCCATTTCATTGTGGGCAAAGGACTTGAACAGAAGCTTCTCTGAAGAAGATATGTGCATGGCCTACAGACGCATGAAAAAATGCTCATTATCTTTAATCATCCAGACAATGCAAATCAAAACCACTTTGAGATATCATCTAACTCCAGTGATGCTGGTAGGAGTGCAAGCTAATACATCCCTTTTAGAAAGAAGTATGGAGAATACTCGGGAATCTAAAAGTAGACCTGCCATTTGATCCTGCAATTCATCTCCTAGGTATATATCCAAAAGACCAAAAATCATTTTATAACAAAGATATTTGCACCATATTGTTCATTGAAGCTCAGTTCATAATAGCTAAGTCATGGAAGAAGACCAAGTACCCATGAACCCATGAATGGATTAATAAATTGTGGTATAGTACACTGCAGAATATTATGCAGCCTTAAAAAAGGATGGAGCTGGAACATATCCTGCTACCTCTTTTGCGTTTACATGGATGGAGCTGGAACATATCCTAGTTAGTATAGTATCTCAAGAATGGAAGAAAAAATATCCAATATACTTGGTACTATTATGAAACCAGTTTACAATCACTCACACTATCATATGAAGAATAGATCACAACTATTGCCCAGGATAAAGGAGGGATAGGAGGATGGGAAGGAAGGGGGGAGGTCAGATTGAGAGAGGATAAATGGTGCGATCACACCTATGGTGCATAATGCAAGGGTACATGTCAGATCTATTAAGTACAGAATATAAATGTCTTAACATAATAATTAAGTAAATGAAATGAGGTACATATTAACCAGTATGATGTAAATGATCTTAATTCTATATGAAATCAGCACATTGTACCCCATAAATGCATTAATGGGTAAAATAAATAAATAAACAAATGGCTGCATTTAACTTCAATTAAATATATTTTTAAATGTACATTATTTTGTTAAAATCTAACAATTGTGTACTTAATAATTTCAAAAAATGAAAACTATTTGTTAATTTTTAGTGATTTTGTTGTGTCTGCTTTTTGTTGGAAAGTATTTCAATATTTTTGGTTGTACCATGGAGATCCATAGTTTCCATTGTTCCTCTAGATAAGTATCAGTCATTTGTAAGTTTAAGGGTGTCTTCTTTGGGACTAGGTAGGAGAACATAGATTCATACCAATAAATTGTTGAAAAAAAGAAAGGTTTTTTTTTTTTTTTTTGAAACAGTCTCACCCTGTTGCCCTGGGTAGTGTGCTATGGCATCATCTCAGCTCACCAGCTCACCTCAACCTCAAACTGTTGGCCTTAAGAGATCCTCTTGCCTTAGCCTCGAAGGAGCTGGGACTATAGGCATGAGCCACTATACCCAGCTAGTTTTTCTATTTTTTAGTAGAGAGAGGGTCTTGTTCTTGCTCAAGGTGGTCTTGAACTCCTGAGCTCAAGCAATGCATCTAACTCAGCCTTCCAGAGCTCTGGGATTACAGGCATCAGCCACTGTATCTGGTCAAGAAAGCATTTTTCAGGCCTATTGCCAAAGGCCATGGGTATCCAACTGCATTTTTCATATTTCAATTAGATCTTTCTTAAGATTAAATAGTGACTTCAAAATCTCATCTAGTGAGAGCTCAGTCAATTCCATCCATAGTTCTTTAGGTGCCTAACAACTACATGAGCCTAAAATGCTAATTTGAGTTTGGTGTCATGTCCCTCAAAGTCAGTAAACTTTTCATTGTATTCTCCAATTAATAAGCCTACAAGAGCTATGTATTCATCAAATGATTCACATATACCTTCCTGCCCACCTTTGCTAACTGGGGAAAATGTTCAACTGAAATTGCCTTTTGAAGAAAAAATATTTTGAAAATAGATTTTTTGCCGCATGTTGTATATAGACTTTGGTTTTACCTTGCATGGAAATATTCAGGTTGTTTTGGTTTGACATGGTACTCACACAGAAATGTTGCATTCCTATAGAAACCTTCTTTCAATAATTGAATTGGTGATTCTGTTCTTCATAAAATTTAACTATTTGCTCTCAAAGAGATAAAATTTTGGCTAACATCTATCCCTGCAATAGGCAACACATTTTAGAATATAATAAATCCACCCAGAATAACTTCTCCTTCGACTTTAAGGTATTACAGGGGGTGGTGCATGTGGCTGAAAGGAGTAAGGTGCCGGCCCCATGTGCCAGAGGTTGCAGGTTCAAATCCAGCCCTGGCCAGAAACTGCAAAAAAAATACAAAATAAAAAAATAATAATAAATAAGGTATTACAAAACTGACTATGCCAAATTGCCTTTTCATGAATATACTTAACAAGACTTATAATCTATTACCAAGTGTCACTTAAAATACTAGCTTTAGCACAAAGATTTTGCTCATGCAAGATAATAATGAAAAGAGAAGAGAGTGTCTGGATCTATAAATCTGTTAGCACCTTTTTATCTGTGCATAAACCCTTCATGTTTTCCTGTAATGGAAGGTGCACCGTCTGTACATACACTCACTAAATACACCAAATTCAGTCTAATTTCACACATTTATCTAGAAAGTTGTTGAAGATATCCGTTCCCCATGTTTGGTCCACAAAAGTGCCCAAAGCAAGTCACTCTATGTAGCAAGAAAATCTTCTCATGACTAGAACGAAGTATAAACTTGCACTGAGTCAGCAGTATTAGTTGATTCTTCTTAAGAGATTATATAATGTATATTTTACTTTTGAAGTATTGCATGAAGTTGTATGTTAAGTTGAAGGCTAATTCATGGTGCTAATCAGTAATGGTTTTCCTCAGAAGAGGCAGTTTGTTTGTACTTTGAATCATTATCAAGGTCTGAACATCCTACAGCTTCAACAATGCATTCTTTCACAATTTCTCCATCACTAAATGGCTTTCCTTTTTCCCCCCAAGTATATAAGTTACTGTGTAAGTTGCTTCAGTGGTATTATTATCAGAACTTATTGCTGCTTAAAAGAACTGTCTTTGCTTTTACTTTTCATCTTTTCATTTCCACAATCCAACTTTTCATGCCTCTCCCTCTAATTTAAAGTATTTACAGTCATTATTGAGTGTTAATAATGCTGATGAGCATTGAGTTTCTTTAATGTTGATACTGCAGTATTACAAATCAAGCAAATTATCTTATCTTTAGCAGAAACAAGGTAATATTGCAATTCCCAATCCTCATTTAGAAAATCTGTTTTATTCCAGCATTCACCTGGTCTTGTTTGACCTGATCGGATGTTAAGCACACAGAATTTAACAACACCATCAGCTGAGCAACTACTCACAAATTCCATTTCAAACAGAAACATGGTGCACTATTGTAAAAATCTAATAACTCTGACTACTTGAACCCATAAGCGCTCCCCAACTAGTTTTGTGTGGTGGTGGCACCAGTGAGCCAGGGGAATTTAGAACTTACTGATGTTCTAAGTGTGCCAGTCAATCTGGGAAGATCATTTTATTGAAACTAATTTTTTCTTTGGTATCTTACATATGTTCATTTAAAAAATAAAAATATAAAAGATGAACAAAAATATGTTAATAAAAATAAAAGGATCTACTTTGTAAAACTTGTATTTAGTCAAGCGGCTCCACTTAAGGACCTGGCAGGCCACATGTGGCCTTAAGGCTGCAGTTTCCCCACCCCTGTTCTAGTACAATGTAGTATTACTTAAACACATAAGAGTCCTAAAATCTGACACTCAGGATATAAGATGTAGACTGAAAACAAATTTGAACTAATTTGAAAAGTATATGAAGTAATAAATTTACCGTAATAATACTAATACAGAATAATTTCACATTTGGTGTATTTTGTGATGAATCTTATATCTTAGTCAAAATCTACTAGAAATACAGAAACTACTTCATGTTTTACACTACAGCATAGAATATTTAATGCAAGAATTGGTTACATAGGAGAGTCTGAGAAAACAGAAAAGGTACGGGGAGGCAATCCTGACATGAGCCAAGCAGGAAACCCCTGAGCTCCCAAGGCTGGGGGCCTGGGGACAGGTAACCCCACAGAGCACAGAAGCCAGGGGCACCTGGCAGAAAGAGGAACCATCACAGAGGAGATTCAGCCAGTCCCAGAAACACAGCTCAAAGAGGTGAGGGTATTCCTGGCTTCTTCCTTCTGTCCACACTTTCAATTCCCACAAGCATGTCTGTTTAGTTGAATCTGTTGCCATGGGAGCCTGGGAAATGCAGCCTGCAGGAATCTATCTGTGATGCAAATCAGAACTGGAAGAGTAAATAGAGGCAAGTAGTGCCAGGACTGGCTCAGCTGAATATTCAATTTAATATAAGCAACACATTAGCCTTGGCCTTGGATTTCAGTTATGATAGTAAATCTAACCCAAAGTCAAACACAAAAAGAAAATCATATTAAATTCAACTCACTGCCCAAAGTCATAATATTAATTTTAATATTAAATTATGAGTTTTTCAACAAATCCTTGCAATTAAATAGACATAAATTATCAATTATATCAAGAAATATGAAAGCAATTGATGATAATTTAATCACACATGACAACAAAACTAATGCCCTACCATATCAATTTTAATATTCCATACTTGCTTTTTTTTATTAAATCATAGCTATGTACAATAACACAATCATGGGGTACAATGTGCTGGTTTTATGTACAATTTGAAATATTTTCATCAAATTGAATAACATACCCTTCACAGCATTTTCTTAATTATTATGTTAAGACATTTATATTTTATACCTAGTAAATTTGACATGTACCCTTCTAACATGCACTATATGTGTGGTCCCATCAATTACCCTCCCCTCTTCCCTCCTTTTCCCTCTTCCCCTTCTTCTTGGGCTATAATTGTGTTATAGCTTTCATAAGAAAGCTGTAAATTGGTTTCATACTAGGGCTGTGTACATTGGATACTTTTTCTTCCATTACTGACATACTTTGCTAAGAAGAATATGTTTCAGCTCCATTCATGTAAACATGTAAGAGGTAAAGTCCCCATCTTTTTTAAGGCTGCATGGCATTCCATGGTGTACATAAGGATAAAGGCTGGAAATATGTATACATTACTAAAATTGATTCCTGTTATAGCTAAAAGCAGGATTTCAAGATGTTTGTGGGAAATTATCATCTCAGTCTTATCCTCTCTTTAGGGGAAAAGCAGGCTTATTATAAAGGATTTACCTTTCCCTATAAACTGAGGCACTCAGTTTATGCTGAGAATACTGAAGAAATTGAGGAATTACAGATTTCTTGCCTATTATTACAAACATCAGAGGTTAGACATTCCCAATTTGTTGGGAAAGACAGTACCTGCTTTAAAGCTGAAACATTCAGTACGTACTCAGTTACTTTACAAATAGTTGAACTTAGTTATACCTTCTTATTCCCCTTAGATTTCAAGGCCTGAGGACATCATTTTGTTTATTTTAGTGATTAGTGGCACTTCACATATACTAACCACTTAATATTATTTTCATAATGATAATTAAAAATAGATAAACCACTTAAAATATATGTGCAATTTTATTTTTCTTCCTTCCAAGTGCAAATGTCCAACATCCTAAAGTATTGTTTATCTGTGTTTATCTGTACAAGCTTTCTATCTCTGTTAAATCCATAGAAACATTAGTCATTCTTATCATCAAACACCAAGAATTCATCCATAATCCTATAATGGTTTTTCTGATCTCCTGAGGGAAAATACTGCTAAAAATAGACACTCACCATTTTTATTTTTTGTGAGGAGGAAGTAAGCGCTTCAACATTCATCATCCTGGGAATATATTTAACCTTGACTTTTCTGTTCAGAGTTCTAACACAACTTGAAAATAAAATGTTTGAATATAATATGCCCTTTATATAAGTCACATATGAATAAGACAAGTCTCTCACTATATTACATTGTCCAAACATTCTCAATATACTTTAATGTAGAAAGAGCAAGGAGTTTGCATGAATGTTTACTCTCTAAGGAAATACTCAAGATAAACATTGCATTCCATCTTGATAATATCCTTTGCTTACTAGGAGTCTTTTGATCACTAAGTTGTAGAGTTTCTTATATCAGTTGAGAAAATACCCACAAACTTAAAACTTAAAAAAAAAAATACTGCCATTTATAGAACCTACTTTGAGGAAGGAAAGAGGAGTGAGGATCTAAGTACTATTCATTCTATTTCCTTAACAAATCTAAAGTACAGATTTTCTTTGAATATGTCCAGTGCCTTCACTTGGATGTCCTTGAAAGTGGAGCCATGTAGGAGCTTTCTATCTGTGGCTCACAGTTTTCAAAGTCCCATTCACCCTGGCACATTTGGAGGTTTAGATACATTCTTGAACCCTATCTTATCTTCCTCCTGTTCAGTTGAGTCCTCATAGTTTCTGGATCATAAAAAGGGCTCACTTTCTTGTTTTCCAGTATATTTATGAATATATTTACATAGTTATAATTTTTTGCATTTTTTTAGAAACTAGACACAAAACAGGGAGGCTGGTTTTATGTGCTAAGTCTACTATTATGAACTGAAATATTAAATTTTCATAACCCTGTAATAGTGGACCAGACTGGTATTAAAATCTTTATTTTGAACTTGTTATCATCTCTGCTAATGAACTGGGGACAAAGTGTACTCCAAGCATAGAAACTTGTCCAGAATTTGTTCTTCTACATTAAGACATGAGAATGCTAATTGTTTGCTAACATGCATCTCTCCTTCCCACTAATAGGATTCCTAAGTTTTTTCCGCCTATCTCAGAAATACTTTACTTTTTTTACAGCTTTGAGTTTTGAATCAGAATCCAAATAAAGTCCACATATTCCAGAATTGTTATATCTTCCTGTGGAATTTCTCCCTATACCATTATATATAATGAGTATCTCTGTCTTTCTTTACCATCATTGATTAAAAGTCAATTTTATCTGATATGAGAATGGCTAAAACTATCCTCTTTTGTATATGCCTAGAATATTTTTTCCATCCCTTCATCTTTAGTATTTGTGAGTCCTTGTGGGTTAGATGTGTTTTTAGGAGACAGCAGGTTATCTGGTTGTGTGGTTGTGTGTGAGTTTATTTGTTTTGTTTTGTTTTGCTAGATTGATATTTGGGATGTTGTTGCTGTTAGATAATTGCCTCAGAAAGCCCCTCCCCCAGAAAGCCCCTTCCTGCTCTTAAAAGTTACAACTCCTTCCCAAGCACAGGGAATGGCCTGCTTACCTCATCACCCTGTTCCAATTACTCGCTGCCCACCCCTAGGCTCTTTCCACCAGAGCAATAACTCGTTATTGGTTATTCCACCATCCCATCACCATTCTGAGACTTCCCTATATAAGGATATGTTTCTCCTCTCTCTCTCTCTTCCCCTCTTCTTTCCCCCTCTCTCTTCTCTGCTGTCCCTCTCTCTCTTCTCTTCTCCACTCTCTCATCTCTCTCCCCTCTTTTCTCTTCTCTTTTTCTCTCCTCCTTAGTGCTGCTCTGCAGCCTCCCTCCCCCACCAATAAAGACCTTTTGTACAAGCCTTAGTGGTCTGTAAAATCTCTGCCAGTCAAGTGCCTCCCTTTCAGTTACATTTATCACGTTGAGTATAGTTTATTGCTTTGTTTTCCCGTTTTCCCTCTTGATGTATTGTTTTATAAGAGCTCTGAACTTTAGCTTTTGGGTGATTTTATACTGGTGAGTATCTACTATGCTGATCCATGTGTAATGTGATTCTGAGTATTTTCTGCAGGATAAGTTTGGTCTTGACAAATTTCCTTAGTGTGTACTTGCCTGGACAAAAATTAATTTCTCCATCAATTGTAAAACTTAGTTTTGAAATATACAAAATTCTAGCTGGGAAATTCTTCTCTTTAAGAAGATTGAAACTGGGGCCCCGATCCCTTTTGGATTGTAAGGTTTCCACTGAGAATTCTACAGTTAGCCTGATGGGTTTTCCTTTGTAGTTGATTGTTGCTTTTCTCTTACTGCTTGCAGAATTTTCTCCTTCATTTTGACACTAGCCCAGTTGATAATCACATGTCTTAGAAATTTCCTATTTGCTGCTAATCCTCCCAGTGTTTGATGACCATCTTTTGTCTGGACCTGAATCTCTGACAATGCCAGGGAAGTCTTCTTCAATAATTTTCTTTAATAGGTTTTCCATGCTATTTGTTCTTTTTTCTTCTCCCTTCCAGGATACTTATAATTTGTATGTTTAGTTTGGTTCATATGATCTCATATTTCTCTAAGTAATTGCTCAGTCTTTTTTATTCACTTTTCTGGACCTTTGAATGACTAAGTTAGCTCAAGAGCCTTGTCGTTAAGCTCTGAGATTTTTTTCTTCTCCTATTTAGTCTGTTATTGAAGATTTCCGCTGTGTTTTAAAATCCCTAAATCATGTTTTCATTACTTTAAGTTATATTAACTTTTCATATGTTGTCAAGATTTTTGGTGACCCCTTCATTGAATTCTTAAATTTTTCTGGCTTCTTTTTGTTGCTTTTTAACTTTTTCTCCAAGTTCATTCATCTTGTTTGTCAGCCATATTATGGATTCCTTTTTTGTCATTTTGACAATTCCTTTTCATGGAGTCTACTATGGTAGTTCCATTGTTATCCCCTGGGATTGTTGAATTTGTGTGTGTGTGTGTGTGTGTGTGTGTGTGTGTGTGTGTGTTGCCAGGGTTCTATTGCTGATTTCTTCTCATCTAACTCCTCTTCTCTTGACTAATAGGTCTTTCAGGACATCTGTTTTCTTTTGGTGGAAATCTTCATGTTTAGTTGGGAGAAGGGGAGGACCCTAGATGGCTCTTTTGTGTCCTACTCTGGAATGTTGACCAGGCAGTAGAGGTGCGGGAACACTTACAGTCTGTAGTGCTGTTCTTTTTTGTCTCATTCCCCTGTAATAGCCACATTTCAAGCCAGTGCTGAATGATCTCGTGTGTGGTGGTGGGTTGTTCCTGTTTCCCATTATGTTGTTGGAAGTTCGAGTGTGAGGGCTGTGTTACACTCTCTCTATGGAGGCTGGCATTGTGGAGGATTGTTCTACCTAGGGTCTTCCCAGAGAGGTGACAGTGGCAGCTAAGTGAGGCTATCTAGACGGTGTTTGTGGGTGACCAGATTGTGGACCTTTGCACAAACCAGGCCCAGTTGTAATGGTGGCCTGAGGCTGGGGATCCCTGTTGGAATGCTGGACCTTGGGACATTTCTACTGGTCCAGCAACAGTGGTGGAGATTTAGGGGTGGGATCTTGGAGCCCAAGAGCAACTGGAATCTCAGAGATTGTGTCACAGTGGGAGCCGTGGAGCCACAGAGGTAGAGCCTTGGGCCCAAGCACAGGAAGAGTCTCACAGCTATATGTGGAGATTGTGGGAGCACAACCACAAAGGTAAGAAGGAGGCTGGTCTAATTGCTTGGGGACTGATGATACTTATTTGTGTGTGTGTGGGGGGGGTTGTTCCAGCAGTCCAGAGATCATGAAGTTGCTTGGGTTGCTAGCTAGCCACACTTCTCCGTCCACCTAGGTCCTGCTAAAGTAGTCCCCCAGGGCTTCTCGGGTGGTATATGGAGTGCCTGAGGCTTCTTCTCTATTCAGATTCTACCATAAGGGAAAGGAACACTCAGGTCCTAGTCACAGGGGATGGCAGGAGGGAACATCTATTCTACCAACTCTTACCTGGCCTGGCAGGTGTGATACAAAAGCTACTGCTACAAAGCGGAGTCCCAAGACCTAGAAACATGCACCTCAGAGTTGAGAATAGCATCATCTACAGAAATCCAGGATTGGCAGCCATCAGATCCCTCTTGTGCCTTCTCTCTGTTATAATGTCTCTGCACAGACCCCAATCAGCTCCCCAAACATTTCACAGGTCTGTTGTGATGGATCACCTGTAACTTTTGATCTTCTCTTTGACAGTGGCCTACACATGGGCTGTACCTAGACAACTATCTTTCTCTTCACTGGGTTGTGCGAATTATATTGGAAAACCCATTTAATGTCTGAGATGGTAGTTGGTCCTTGTAGGTATGGATTATCCATGCCCTGTATGATTCAGTCAATAAATGTAATGGGGTGGACAAATTGTTCTTTCTGTCAGTAAATGGTGCCTACAGGAAAGAGCTAACTCCAATGTTCTTTGGGATCCGTGACCAGCTCAAGTCCCTAGGGAGAAGCACTTAAATGCCATAGGCAGTGTCCTAAAGCTCCCAGAAGACTCCTTACTCTCCACTATAGCAGAAGTGGATGGAGAAGAAGTGGTGGTGGAAGAAGGCAAGGCAAGCCTACCTTCAGGCTCGAAAAGGGTAGGCACAAGAGCTATCTTGGCAGGTATTGAAGGTCAGGTCCAAGGCCACTGGAGAAAGTCATGAGGAAGGGGATAAAGCAGCCCCATCAAACCAGAAAGTCTGCTTGTGGTGAGGGGACTATCTGGGATTCACAGACTGGCTATTGGGAGTGGATTTTACTCTTCTCCTTCTTCCCATTTTTGAAAGTCTCCTTCTGGTATCTGTTTGAAAACAGAAGACCAAACTAGCTGAATTCACCATCAATGGCACAGCAAGTTGGGAACTTCCCTCCTCAAAGTCCCTCCCCAATCTGAAAGCATGGCTGTTCAGTGGAGACAGGGATGCTCCACAAGTGTGTCACCGCTTGGACCCACACTGCACTCTCCTTTCAATTCTTCCCACATGAGCTTCCTCACCCCCCAAGTTTAGCTCACAGATCTGCCCTCTTTGTCACTGAGCAAAATAACCATGTCCTTGGGGCACAGATTCTGTCCTGTAGACCTGACCCCTGGTTCCCCATGTTCAATTCCTAATCATATCAGGGAAAATATGGTAGTTTCATGTTGTCCACGAAAGGCTCAAACAAGCTTAATGTCCCTCCACTTCAGGGTATGCCCTAGTCTTCTGGACCAGTCAGGTGAGCTGCACATGGTAGTACCAATGAGCAGGATACTCACAGTCCAAACATCCCTAGGTATACTGCAGGTTCTCAAGTGGAAATTTGTGTACCCCACTGTCTTTGGGAGCCTCAATGCAGTGGATACTCCAACAGAAGGGAAGCAGTTGCTTCAGAAACCCCCAGTTCAATCCCTTTTAAATTTTTAAAACTTCATATGGTCACCCAGATAGAGACTACATATTCTAACCTCTCTTGCAGCTAGATGTGACCATTTGTGTAAATTTTAGCCAAAGAAATATAATTAAAGTAATGGTGTGCTGGTAAATGTTTAACAATTGGCTCTCACTTGAGTGAGTGAGGGCTGATTTGTAATATCTGCTGATTTCTATGGGGTAAATATATCCATCTGTCTGATTTCAAATAAAATGTCACTGTAGAGTCAGGAAGAAATTTGCACTAGCAAATCATTACACAATATTCCTACCATACAGATAACATAGATGCAAATAACCACAAATAGCATAGATATAGTCATACCTCAGAAAGATTGTAGGTTTAATTCCAGATCACTGCAAAAAATGAATATTGCAAAAAAGTGAGTCACATAAATATTTTAGTTTTTCAGTTCATATAAAAGTTATGTTTACACTATCCTGTGTTCTACTGAGTGTACAGTAGCATTGTGCCTATAACAAAACAATGTGAATACCTTAATTAAAAATACATTATTGCTGAAAACTGCTAATGATCATCTGAGCCTTCATTGAGGCTGGTATCTTTTTGCTGGTAAAGGTTTGTACTTCACTGTTGATGGCTGCTGCTGAAGGTTGGGATGGCTGTAGTTATTTCTTAAAATAAAATTATAATGAAGTTTTCTGAACCGATTGTTTTAGGAAATCTTTCTCTATATCTGTGATGCTGTTTAATATCATTTTACCCACAATAGCATTTACACCAAAATAGGAATCAATCCTCTCAAACAATGCTGTTGCTTTATCAACTAAGTTTATGTAATATTCTAAATCCTTTGTCATTTAGACAATGTTTACAGCATCTTCACCAGGAGTAGATTCCATAAATAAAGAAACAACTTAATTTTCTCATTCATAAGAAGCAACTCATCATCTGTTCGGTATAGCATGATACTGAAGCAATTCAGTCACAATTTCAGGCTCCACTTCTAATTCTAGTTCTCTCGCTATTTCCACAACACCCGCAGTTATTTCCTCCACTGAAGTCTTAAACCCCTTAAAGCCATACATGAGGGTTAGAATCAACTTCTCCCAAATGCCCGTTATTATTGGTATTTTCACCTACTCCTATAAATTGTGAATGTTCCTAATGTCATCTAAAATGGTGAACCCTTTTCTGAAAGTTTCCATTTATTTTGCCCATGTTCATCAGGGAATCACTATCTATGCCAAGTACAGCCTTATGAAATGTATTTCTTATGTAATATGATGTGAAAGTTGAACTACTTCTTGATCCATGGCTACAGAATGAATATTGCATCAGCAGGCAGGAAAGAACATTAATCGTCTTGTATATCTCCATAAGAACTCTTTGAGTCCCCAGGTGCATCGTGAATGATCAGTAATATTTTGACTTGTTTCTAAGCAGTAAGTCTCAACAGTGTGCTTTAAATATTTAGTAAACCATGCTGGAAACAAATTTGCATCCTCTAGGCTTTTTTGTTGTTGTTACATTTATGAAGCACAAGAATAGATTTACCATAATTCTTTAAGAGCCCCAGGATTTTCAGAATGGTAAATGAGCATTGGCTTCCATTTAAAGTCACCAGCTGCATTAGCCTCTAACAAGAGAGTCAGCTTGTCCTTTGAAGCTTTGAAACCAGGCATTGACTTCTCCTTTGTAGCCATGGAAGTCCTAGATGGCATCTTCTACCAATATAAGGCTGTCTTGCCTACATTGAAACTTTGTTATTTAGTATAGCCACCTTTCTAAATGATATTAACTAGATCTTCTAGATAACTTGCTGCAGCATTTACAGCAATGCTTCATCTTGTACTTTGATGTTATGGAGATGGCTTCTTTCTTAAAATGTCACAGACCCACTGCTGCCGGCCTCTGCCTTTTCTTCTGCAGCTTCCTCCCCTCTTTCAACCCATATAAAATTGAAGAGTGTTAGAGATTTGCTCTGAATTAGGTTTTAGTTTAAGGGAATATTGTGACTAGTTTGATCTTTTAAAAAAAGTGTTACTTTGCCTCTCCTATTCACTTTGGGCTTCCTGAATACTCCTCCCCAAAGAGAGTCTGCATCTTGACCCTCTCTAAGCTGAAATCCGCTATCATTTTACTAGAGCTCTGTTAATAGTGTGGTTAGGTGTTATGGAGGGGAAGAATTCTACAAACATATGATAGATAACATCTTCATTTTTAATGGACCTATGTCTTTGGGGAGTGACCATCACAAGTGTTTCTTGGCCTTATTTTTACCCTTTGTGAGAGAGGGAATCTTAAAGGGAATGGAGTAGAAGAAATGTCCTTCCTCAACTTGGGCTAAGACCTTATTAAAGTTCTTTTCCTGGAGAGTGGACCTTTGTCATAGAGAATATTCTGGGCATATGTCATGATGGTTGCTATTCCTTTCACCCTATCAAGAGCCAGCAGAGGATCTTTCTCAGCTCTATCATGAGTGTGTGGTGGGGTTTCCAGAGGTAAATTCCAAGAAAGTATATGTCCTTATCCAATACTGCATTCTGGGAGTTTCTCCCTCTCATTCTATTCTACAGTTACCCTCAAGAATTTCCTCATAATTGCCATTGAAGTGTTTCCACCATTGTATGAACCTGAGATGTGACTCCCTGAATTCTTTTGTCCCTCCAGATTTCAGGGTGGTGGTTTTCCTTGCACTTCATTTTTGGTTTATCTTTTCTTGTCATCAGGATGAAAGTGACAACTTCCCAAGCTCTTTACTTGTTGGAGCTGAAACCAAAGTTCAACAGCACACTATCTTAACTTCTTGTATGCCATATTGAATTTGAGTGAAAATTGCAAGTAAGTTTTTTTTTTAATATGAAACTTAGATCTGACTAAAAGGATTCTTTCCTCCAGTAGCAGGAATTTTGGATTTCCCAGCAAGTTATTCTGGATGATAGACAAGGTCTACTATCTTAAACCATACTACATAGATATGAAACTTCTGGGCCAAAGAATAGGGCTGAATCCAGCTGAAAGATTCCTGCCTTATTTCTAAGCGTATCTGATAAATTCGAATTTTGCCTTAAGCTATGTGAATGAATTTCTGGTGATTTCAGGCTGGAATATCTCCTAGAAATTTTGAATCAACTGAGATGGGGAAAAGGGATACAAAACTTAATTGTTATCCAGAATTTATGGCCATAAAAGTCAATTGAGTGGAAGAAGAAGGTGCACTGTGAAAACTACTCAGCCCCTGAGAAGCTCTGACTACTCAAGATTTCCATGGATGGGTAATGGTGGCTATGGAGTAATTCCATGCCTCCCAGAATAGTCCACACTAGCAATATAGACTCAATTTATAGCCTCAGCAATGTGACCCTGAATTGAGGAAAATCTCACTCCATGATGTTTCAGCTCCCTTGAGATAATCGGCCTGTGTCATTACTTCAATCCACTGTTGACTTGTAGGACTTCACTGCCCAGGGCCCCTTTGTTCAATATTCCCTTCACAGCCATATGCCATTAGCCCTGTTGATTTCCCTTTCCATGTCTCATAAATGATCCAAATCAATTTCCACCCACGTGCTCTCTCTTCTACTCTGAGAGTGGGATATTTCCACTAAAGAGAATCTGTAAGTGCTAATTAGGGAGGAAAGTCTATGTGGCAATGTGTAGGTTTAAAAGACAAGAAAATCCCATATACAGGTTCTGTGAAACACATTGGATACACTGACAAGTTAATAAAAAGCTTGATTCAGTGATATTTTTAACACACTAGAATGGAAAATACCCTAAAAAATAAAGTGAATTTCAAGGGCAAAATTTGTTTCAGTGAACTGGATAAAGAGCTATGATTGATCTTAAATCTCCTCTGTTTCCTGGATCCTAATGTAGTCAAACAACAATTGGTAAGAGAGTTGTATTCCCCCTTAGATCCCACAATCCGATAATAGCTTCTTTGTGGCATTTGGGAGCATCATTGTTTGAGAAAGTCATTCGTCCAGAGAAAATATGATGAGTGTTCTGTTTTTTCTCTCTTCCAAACCTGTATTCACATAGGGTAACTTGGAGAGGAGGAAAGAGAAAAGCGGCAGGGAAAGGATGAGTCATGCTGATACAGATGGCTGTGCGTGTGCTCTGAATGAGGGCAAACACAGAAGAGCATTGGGTAGTCACAGCTTTGAGAACACCAGGCTTGCTATTGTTTGTTTCATCTGTGTGGAGGATCATTGAATTCACAAAAAGTTCTCGTCTCTCTCTGTTACACCACTTTCATGGAATGAGTAGAAAACTATTTACTGTGTGCTTGAGCTTCACTAGTGTTCTAACAATTTGCTTAATAAATCAGGTGCATGGTGCCAAGCAATTCCAGGATGAGTTTGTAGTTGATTATATGGCTAAGGAGATGATGGAAAATCATTATTAAATAAATGGCAAAAGCTCAGTAGTATAGTAGGCTGCTAAAGTTAGCAACTCAACATAAAAAAGGAAAAACAAGAACTGTATAAAATTCTAAATGACATACGTCCACCCATATTTATAACTACAATCAACTGAACTTTCAAATAATCCAGTCTGACTAATCTAAGAGAGAAGCCAACTAGTCAAGGATTTATGTTTATTTTCATAAAGTAGGTAGCTGATAGTAGTCAGACTTCCCAAGTCATGAATTTCAATATTGACTCAAGAAAATAAACAATATGGTAGACTGATAACACAAATGGCTCTAATTCTTTCCCTTCTATATCTACACACTATTACTTCCCTTCCTGTTTCTATTTGCACTGTGAAATATCAGCTCCTTTCACCAAGAGGCAAAGTCCTTTCCCCCATCTTTTGAATCCGGGCCAGGTTTGTGACTTGTTTTGTCCAATTCAATGTGGAAGAAGTGATGTCATTCCACCTCTGAGCCTAGGTGGCAAGAAATCTTCCATACTTCTGCTTACTCTCTTGAAATTATTTCCTCTCTATTTATTCTGTATGAGAATAATTGTAGGCTAACCTGCTGGAAGATAAGGGAACAAAAGAAGAAAAGCCTAGTCATCCCAGCTGAGGCTATTCTAGCTCACTCAGCCACTAGCTGACTTGCAGGATGAATACAGACGTGTGAATAAGCCAAGCTAAAATCAGCTGACCCTAGCCCAAATCAGAAAGACCCAGACCACCCAGTCAACCAATACATTTTTGAAAAACTATAGATGGTTGTTGTCTTAAGGCACTGCATTAAGGATTGGCTGATTATAAAGAAAAAGGTTATTGACACACCACTGAACATGATTCATTACTGAAAATTAACTTTCCCTTAAATTTTCTATCTTTAAGAATGTGCAACATGTTTTCATTACTAATGTAATCTACACAAAATAATATCACTACCTTTATAAACAATAACTTTTTGCTCTATTAAAACTCCAAGTCATTTTAGTAATGGATCACAACAATGGACAAGCAAAAATCCAATGTATTCAATTTTAATATGAAGCCAGTAGGTGATCTAATATATACCCACATAAGAGAAAAAACTCAAATAAATACAAGGTGGGCATGGTCCACAAATAAATGAAAAAATGAAAAAAATGCTCATCATCCTTAATCATCAGAGAAATGCAAATCAAAACTACTTTGAGATATCATCTAACACCAGTAAGATTATCCCATATGACAAAATCCCAAAACCAGAGATGCTGGTGGGGTTGTGGAAAAAAGGGAACACTTCTACACTGCTGGAGGGAATGAAAACTAATACGTTCCTTTCGGAAAGACATCTGGAGAACACGTAAAGAACTAAAAATAGACCTGCAATTTGATCCTACAATTCCTCTACTAGGTATATATCCAGAAGACCAAAAATCACACTACAACAAAGATATTTGTACCAGAATGTTTATTGCAGCCCAATTTGTAATTGCTAGGTCATGGAAGAAGTCCAAGTGCCCACTGATCCACATATGGATCAATAAATTGTGATATATGTACACCATGGAATACTATGCAGCCCTAAAGAAGGATAGAGACTTTACCTCCTTCATGTTTACATGGATGGAGCTGGAAAATATTCTCCTTAGCAAAGTATCTCAAGAATGGAAGACAAAGTATCCAATGTACTCAGCCCTACTATGAAACTATTATAGTTTCATAGCCCAAGAATATGGGAAAGGGGAGAGGGAGGGAAGGGAAGGGGGAGGATTGGTGGAGGAAGGGTGATTGGTGGGATCACGCTTATGGTTCATCTTATAAGGGTACATGTGAATCTTAATGTAGAATATAAATGTCTTAACATAATAAGAAAATGACATGAAGGCTATGTTAACCAGTTTGATAAGAATATTTCAAATTGTATATAAAAACAGCACACTGTACCCCATGACTGTATTAATGTACACAGCTATGATTTACTAAAAAAAAAAAAAAAAAAGCCAGGGAATAAGAGAGTGTTGCTGTAGGTCTTGCAGGACAGTGAGGTCTAACCCTTTAGAGGGTAGAGGGGTTGTACTAGAAGGGAGTGGTTTTTTTAATGAGTTATCCTGTTTCTTGCTGACATGCTATTGTTCTGGATTCTTGCTCCATCTGATAATCCTACATGCGTGAAATAGATCCAGCAGACAGTAGTCCCAACTCCACCTCAGGGGCATCCAGTGCTAGTTATTTTCCCCGTCCAGTACTTCTTTCCTCTTTAAGAACATTCAGAGGCTTTGGTAACATAACAGTGTGCTGGCATATCTGCATGGCTAGTGAAAGAGGGGGTCTGAGGTAAAAATTCAGTGTAGTTGATGTGGGAATGGGGGTTGGTAAGGTATTCATGGAGATATGAGATTTGAGTGCTAAGACAGCATGGGGAGAAGGGTCAGGATTGACAGGAGAGGTAGCCAGAAGGAAAAGAAGTAGGAAGAGGAAAAGTTGGGTTTCCTCAGGGGGAGAGACTTGAAAGGTGCCTTATACCCACAGATCTCTAAAGGCTTCAAAGAGGTCATGCCAGCTTTGAACATGTGAGAGTAGCCAGTCATCTCCAGAGAAGTTATGGAGAAAGGGAGGAAGTAGGGAGGAATGTTACACATTTATGGGGAAATGGACTATAGGCAAAGTGCCTATATGCCTCTGGCCAAAAAAGTCATTTGAGAGAGAGCAGTGAAAAGACTTTGTGCAGGCATACTTGTAAGAAACTGAGGCAGAATCCCATGTGGCCAAGTTGGTTGTGAGCCTAACATGACCAAGGCTGGAGTAGCATTTACTGTGTTAAGGAATTAAGGTTGACTTTATAAGGCCAATAAAAAAGCCCTTTGGAAAACTGGCCAGATACCCATCAGTAACCTTTCCTGATCTGTGGTAAGTGACAAAGGTCGCTTGCCGATGGGTCTGGGAATGGAAATGTGCTCGGGGACCTCAAGAGAAGAGGAATTTACCCAATGCACACAGGTAGCTAATGACACAGATGAAACTTGAGCTCGTAAAAGGCTTTGGAGAAGTCCAGCCTGAAAATTCCTTATATTCCTTATTCCAGCAAAACCCCCCTGACTTAAGGCCTACATGGGAGCAGAGGTTTGCACACTAATTCCTGTATGCCCAAGAAGTTTCTTTATGCCTTGTTTAAGTAACAGCCTCCAAATGGCAAGGCCAGCAAGGGCAGGTATTCAGTCCACCTTGTTCCTCCATAGCCTCAGGCATCATCAGATAAGAACAAAGTAGTGGCTAACAACATGTTCTCCATTAAGTTATGTTAAATTGGGTTATGTTGAAAGGGTTATGTCAAAAGGTGTATGTTGAGTGGATTATCAGAAGCTAATCATGAGGTAGTCACATG
>CAUYQV010053910.1:0-47530 GCA_963574575.1 Galagoides demidoff
GCATCACAGCTCATAGCAACCTCCAACTCCTAGCCTCAAGCAAGTCTCCTGTCTCCACCTCCCAAGTAGCTGGGACCACAGGCGCCCGCCACAACGCCCGGCCATTTTTTGGTTGCAGCCATCATTGTTGTTTGGCGGGCCTGGGCTGGGGACTCGAACCCTCCACCTTAGGTGTACGTGGCTGGTGCCTTAGCCGATTGAGCCACAGGCGCCGAGCCTACCCTTTTACTTTTAATCTCTCTCTCTTTTTTTTTTTTTTTTTTTTGAGACAGAGACTCAAGCTATCCCCCTGGGTAGAGTGCCTGTGGCATCACAGCTCACAGCAACCTCCAACTCCTGGGCTCAAGCGAGTCTCCTGCCTTAGCCTCCCAAGTAGCTGAGACCACAGGCGCCTGCCACAATGCCCGGCTATTTTTTTTGGTTGCAGCCGTCACTGTTGCTTTGGCGGGCCTGGGCTGGATTCGAACCCGCCACCTTAGGTGTATGTGGCTGGTGCCTTAGCCACTAGAGCCACAGGCACCGAGCCTTACTTTTAATCTCTTTTTGAATTTAAAGTGGGTTCTTGTGGACAGCATGTTCTTGGACTTACTCTTTCATCTAACACAGTCATATGTCCTCAAAAACATTTCTGTCCACGATGGACCATATACATGATGGTGGTCTCACAAGATTATGGTATATGCTGAATAGCCCTTATTTAAAATGCTTTGGCACAGAGTGTTTCATATTCCAGGTGTTTGGATTTGGGATGCTCAGCCTCTGCTCTGCTGTGTTTAGGTGTCTTTAGACACTTGAATACTTCCCATTGTGTATGCAGTGTAGTCCGTGATGTCCAGGCATGCGGCCTGGGGCCACTGGGCGCTGTGGAACAGTGCTGGCCGTGCCACTCAGGTTGTGTGAACACCGTCTGTGATTTCCCACAATAGCAGGGTGACCTGATGATGCATTCCTCAGAACAGACTCTGTTATTAAGTGAAATATGATTGATTGATTAATTGATTGTATAGCAGTTTTTGTTTTTAAAATTGGTATGTTTAGATTATCTTCATTCAGTGTAGTTATTAATATTGCTGAGTTACAGTCTAACTTTTTTTTTTTTTTTTTGAGACAGTCTCACTTTGTTGCCCTGGGTACAGTGCCATGGCATTGTAGCTTACAGCAGAGCAACCTCAAACTCTTGGGCTCAAATGATCCTCCTGCCTCAGCCTCTTGACAGGCACCTGCCACAATGCCCCACTAATCTTTTCTATTTTAGTAGAGACAGGGTCCCCCTTTTGATCAGGCTGGTCTCGAATTCCTGAGCTCAGGGATCCTCCTGCCTTGGTCCTCTAGAGTGCTGGGATTATCGGCCTGAGCCACCACACCCAGCCGAATAGAACTACTATTAAGCTTTGTACTTACATCATCTGTCACCCTCCTGTTTTCTTCCTTTTTTGCCTTCGTTCCTTTGCATATGATGATGTGTCTTTTTTCTCTGGCTGCCTCTAAGTTTTTTATCTTTGGTTTTCACTGGTTTAAAAATGATGTTCCTAAGTGTAGTAATTTTGTTTTTTTTTTTTGTTTGTTTGTTTTGCTTTTTCAGTGGCGATCCTCTGTAGGTTTCTCTGAGCTCCTTGGGTCTTCAGTTTGGCATCTACCGATTTTGGTCAGGAGTGCATTCTTGCTGAGCCTGCTCTTTTCTTTCTGTCTTCCTTTTCTGGGATTCTGGTTATACGTGTTAGATTATTTGACATTGTCCTGCAGCTCTTTGATGCTCTGTATTCCCCCCCCCCTTTTTTCATTTTAGGTATAGATAATTTATACTGACCCTTTTTCAGATGTACTGATTTTTCCTACTCATGAACTAATCAAAGGCATTTGACTTTGTTACTGTGTTTTTTAAATTTCTAGTATTTACATTGACTTTCTTAAAATTCCCAGTCTGTAAAATACAACAATTTAGTCATCTCTAAGTCTGCTCTTCTTAATTATTTTTTCTCTTGATAGTGGGTTCAGATTCCTCTAGTGTAAGACTCATTTTCTTTTTTTTTTTTTGAGACAGAGTCTCACTATATCGCCCTCAGTAGAGTACTTTGGCGTCACAGCTCACAGCAACCTCCAAATCTTGGGCTTAAGTGATTCTCTTGCCTCAGCCTCCCAAAGTAGCTGGGACTACAGGCTCCTGCCACAGTGCCTGGCTATTTTTTGTTGCAGTTGTCATTGTTGTTTAACTGGCCTGGGTTGGGTTCCAACTGGCCACCCTGTGTATATGTGGCCGGAGCCCTACCCACTGAGCTATGGGTGCCAAGCCTAGTGTAAAGCTTCTTAACTTCAGTACTATTGACATTTTATACCAAATAATTCTTTGGGGGAGGGGCGTTGTCTCAGTGTTGGGTATTTAGCATCTCTGGCCTCTACCCATTAGATTGCCTAGTGGTAACAACTGTAAATGTCTCTAGATATTGCCAGATGCCCTGGGAAGGTTGAGAGGGGAATTGTACTGGGTGATAATCTGCTCTTGTCTCATCTCGTGCTTAAGTTGGCTGCAGGGGGTGGTGGTTGCCACGCTGGATGGTGACCCCGGCACGGCTTCTGCCTCACCTGTGGCTTTTAGCCTTTGACTTTTTTTGTGTGCCTCTGCCCTGGTGAGGGGCCCTTTTCCATGCTTTTTTCCCTTCATTGTGGTAGGTCACTTCTGTTAGCTCCTCAGTGCAGGCCAGCCTGGTGATGGGGCCTCCTGTCATTCTGGAGCCAGTCCTCGGCAGGCCCTGTGCCCCTGGGTATGTTCTAGCCTACGGCAGGGAAATGCAGTTTTGGGTCTGGGATGGGTCTGCCTCTGGGTATAGAAGGCCTCAATGGTCTCACAGGCATCCTCAAACTACGGCTTGCGAGCCACATGAGGCCTGCCAAGGACATTTATCTGGCCCGCCTGGTGTTTTTGCTGCTGCTGCCTGTCCTGCTTAGCAGCCAACTCGTCCCAGGGCCCTCAGTCTGGCCCTCCAATGGTCTGAGGGACAGTGAACTGGCCCTCTGTTTAAAAAGTTTGAGGACCCCTGGTGTCTCTGGAGCGTCCTGGGCCCAGGATTATTTGCTGCCCTCCCCTAGAAGTAGATGGTCTTGATTAAAGCCTTTTCCTCAGTCACAGCAGGTTTTTACCTGTGCCCTAGGCCAGAGGCTTTGTTTTTCCTTTTGGTTACTTTGTTCAGTGAGGGAGGAGGGTCCGAGTGGGCTCTAGCAATTCCAGGTTTGCACTGCCCTACCACTTATGAGGAACTGAGAAGGCCCAGCAAAAAGGGCTGACTTCCTGGGGCTGTGGCTCCTAGCCGCTTGTATGTTTGCTGTGGCAGCATTCTAAGAGCCACATGGTCCACTTGAAATGTACCCCAAAGACAGGGTCTTGCTCTGTCACCCAAGCTGGAGTTGCAATGGTACTGTCCAGGCTCACTGCAGCCTTGAACACCTGGGCTCAAGGGATCCTCCTGCCTCTGATTCCCAAGCTGGGATTATGGGTTCTCATATCATACCTGGCCAGTTTTTAAATGTTTTGCTGTGTTGCCTAGGCGGGTCTCAAACTCTTGGGCTCAAGCAATCCTCCCTTCTTCCACAGTGCTGGGGTCGCAGATGTGAACCACTGTGCTTGTCCTGCCTTATCTCTTTCCTTCCTAGCCCTGACTGGTTCCCATTGCCATTCATTTGAAGGACTCTTTCCAAAACACCATTTCCTTATATTCTCCTGCAGTTGGACCCCTCAGGTCCTCGGGTCTCTTCTGTCTCTGTTTTATAGACAGAGACACAGTCACATGCCGTTACCAATGTTTGTTCCCTAGTTATGTGTTGGTACCCAGACTGTCTTTAAACACACAATTCCTGGGCAATTCTAACATGATCTAGTTTGGTATTAGTGGCCTCCTTGTTCGTTTGACAGGTAGGTCACTAGTGCCACTCAGGCATGTCCTGTGGTTGCTGCTCTGTGGATTGTCATGTTGGTTGTTTGTCCTGGCAAATGCTGCATTTTTCAAGATATATTTTTGTGCACGTACTTAGGCAAAGTCTTAGAAGAAGAATGTGCATTTGTGAACTCCTGCATTTGTGTTCCCAAATTGTTTGTGGCAACTCAGGCAGAGTTCAGTGCTGGTGTGTCAGCTCCTATAGACCTCAGAGATGGGCCTGCTGAAAGATGACCCTGCCTGGTCCCAGGCAGGGTGGTAGGAGGGTCACAGGCTTCTTACTCTGCATTTCTTTCATTACCAGGAAGCACACGTTTTATCATGTGTTTGGGGACATTTGTGGTTCTTTCGTGAATTGCCATTCAATTCTTAGCTTATTTTTCTGTTGGGCTATTTTGTGCTTCTTATTGGCTGTCAGAGAGCTTTACATACAAACCAGCAAACCTTTGTCTGACACCATGCAGAGCACAGTAGCTTCTGTGGTGACTGTGCCCCTTGCAAACCCTAGTCCTCTGAACCTTCCAGTGGCCATGTTCCCCAGGCAGACCCAGGAGACTCTGCTGTCTGCATCTTGCTCCAGGACCTCGCAGTGTTGAAGGATTTGTTACCCCATTCCTCACTGGTGGCTTGTGATGGCCTGGGCTGTCCTGCCCAGCACGTGTCCTTTTTCTTCAATATGTTTCCCTTGACTTCTCCCAGAGACAAGCAACTGGTTCTCTGCTTTGGTGCACACATGCCTGTCACTCTCAGTGCACTGGTTCTGGTCATGTGCTAGCTGTCTTCTGTGTCTCTGCAGAAGACAATGGCACCCTGAGACTGTCACTTTTCCCCACGTTGGCAGCAGGTTTGTGCTCAGGACCCCCATCTGCCTGCAAGGCTCCCTGCTCAGCTCCCTGCTGTGTTGGTCAGCTTGCACTTGCTGAGCACCTGCCATGTGCCAGGTACCGCCTAGGGCACAGGGTGGGAAAGCCATGGCCTTGCAGCTGTCACTGACCCCAGTCTTATCTGATTGCAGTTGGGCCGGTGCACCAACAGCGTGGTCAAGTACGAGCTGATGCGCCCGTCCAACAAGGCGCCACTCCTGGTGCTGTGTGAAGACCACCGGGGCCGCATGGTGAAGCACCAGTGCTGTCCTGGCTGCGGCTACTTCTGCACGGCGGTAAGAGCCTAGCCTGCCTGGCAGCCTCTTGTGTCCTGTGTAGCGTGCGCATCTATCTGGTCATTAGCACTTATTCCCACCCTGCCCATTCTGCTGCAGGGCAGGCCACCAGCTGGTGAGCACACAGCAGACTTGTCCCAATGGCTCATCCCAAGTTGGGGCCCATCCTGAGATCTCCATCGTTTCGTGCGCCCCTCACCATAGCTGTTGAGCTTTCTTGCCTTAGACCTGCAGCCCCTGTTTCCCTGCTCTACCAGTGAGCCCTCGGCCTTGCAGAGATGAGTAGGACTGTGACCCCGCCCCTCACATCATATAGCTATGAGCATCCTGAGTAGAGTTTCTCTCCTAAGGACAGGCGCATGTGCCACCCTCTGCTGTATCTCCTGGTTTCTTCTGTTCATCAAACATCTGCACCCAACCAGTGCTCAGGGGTCTCCTGAAAATGGGCCTCTTCCCTGTGGAGCACCCTGTGTGAGCGTTGGTGTGTCTCTGTGTCCACGTGACTATGTGCATGAGTGCTCACGTGTGCACCTGTGTGTATGTACCCATGTGCGTGTTCTTGCTTGTGTGGGGGTGTGCACTTATGTGCGCATGCCCATAGGTGCCCATGTGTATACATGTTCACACTTGAGTGTGCACGTGCTCTTGCCTGTGTGATGCCCACGGCTTCACATGCTGTAGTTGCCCGTCTCTTTGTGGCCGAGGCCAAGAGCTTCCACTCTATGTGGGTTTTTCTTTGAGTTCGTACATTTTCTTATCTTCAAACATCCTTTTTTTACATCTGCTGAAAAAGAGAGAAGCTACTTTTCTAACTTGCTGCAAGAATGTGCTGTTCTTACTGCTGTGGGTCCCTCCTCTGGCTTCTGTCCCCTGGATTGCCAGACAATATCCTCTTTGGTACCCCGTGCTGAAGAGGTACTTCTTCAGACCCTAAATGTGGGCTTTTTCAGGGGTTCTTCTTTGGACCTTTTCTTTTCATATAGCCTTTTGCTCAAGTGGAGCAAGGCCGTGGCATGGGGTGTCATGGGATGAGTCAGGTAACCTCTCCCCTGTTGGGCATCCTCTCAGCAGGAGCCTCGTGGGGGCTGCTTTGCAGAGCAGTGTTTTTCCTTCTCTCCTGCTGGAGACGGAATAGCTGTGACCAGCCCCTGGCTGCCAGGCTCACTTATTCAGCCCAGCTAGACAGGAGGTCCAGCACTGGTTTAATAGTACCTGGTTTATTTTTCTCAATATTAGCCCCAATTTTTAAGAGGTGATTTTCTGACTTCCATTTTTAGGGTAATTTCATGGAGTGTCAGCCTGAGAGCAGCATCTCTCACCGTTTCCACAAAGATTGTGCCTCTCGAGTCAATGATGCCAGCTACTGTCCCCACTGCGGGGAGGAGACCTCCAAGGCCAGAGAGGTGACAATAGCGAAGGCAGACACGACCTCCACCGTGACTCCAGTGCTCGGACAGGAGAAAAGCTCGGCCCTGGAGGGCAGGGCTGACACCACCACGGGCAGGTGCTTGATAGGGGCTGTGGCCAGCTCTCCGGGTGGCTCCCTGGAGATGGCTCCATCGTTACTAGTTGCTGATTTCTGCTGTTTTATCCAGCAGTCTTTCAGCTGACTCATGCCCACTGTGAGTTCTGACACTTAAGAAACACTGAAGTTCATTCATTGCCACTTGTATGTAGGTCTCTCTCAGTCACTTGCCTGACTCTGAACCAGCTCTCACATGAGCCTCAGTGCTGAGGTCACAGCGTCCTGCTGCCCGCAGGTGGCTGTCTGTGCACCCAACTCGAGTGCGTGCTGCGGTCTCACTGCACTACTTGGCACTAAGGTTTGAAGGCCTTAGCTGAAGACAAGAAAAAACAGCCTAAAAGAAGTATTGGTATTAGACACATGTAAGTGTCTTCCTGAAAGAATCTGTAGGAACATCTGAAAAATTTTCAGAGCTAAAAGGAGTCAGTAAGCGGATCAGATTAAGGCAGCAGCTGCAGAAGTCAGGTGCTTTATTCCCTACCACCAGTATCCTGCTAGAAAATAAAATGATGGAAAGACACACTTTGAAAACAGCAGCAAAAAACCGTACATAAACTGTCCAGCAGAAAAAGAGGGAAAAAAACTTAAATGTCACATTGATATAAAAAAAAAAAAAAACCCTGAAACTTCTTTGAGGGTCATTTCAAAGACACTCAAATTGTGGACATATCAGAACTAGCTATGGGAAAGTGTTGATTCCTTCTTACTGATCTGTACATTTAAGTAAAAATTCCAGTGGAATTTCCTGTGTTGGGAAGGGCATTAGATATATTGAACCTGAAGCTCATTTATGAGACATTTGAACATGTGGCCTGGAAGTCCTGGAAAAGTTGCCCTCATTTTTTAATACATTTCCCTGGAAATTTGATTCTGAGTCCCAGACCATTTCATCCATAGGCTAAGCAGATAATAAACAACTTGGCAGTTGTTTTCTCTCAGAAAATTAATATATTTAGACAGATTGGAGTAAATCATGTTTTATGCTCTCATTGGTTTCCATCAGAAGGTGGTTTTCTTGACTGCTAAGACTCAGCCTCACTGGTTTCCTCCCTGCAGTATGGCTGGGCCACCGCTGGACGACAAGCCACATGGCGCAGCCCCCCAGGTGCCTGAGGGCTTAGATCCATCGGGACCTGTTGGGCTGGTTCGGCAGACTCCTGGCCTTCCCCAGGGCCCAGGGAAGGAGACCTTGGAGAGTGCTCTGATCGCTCTGGACTCGGAAAAGTAAGGACTGGGCTGCGGTTTCAGAGGTGCCCCAGGGCTGTGTTGGTCAGTGCTGCCTGTTGTGCTCCCTGAGGTCACTGTAGTGCTTCTCAGCATTTGATTAATGCTGTTCATGAACAATTTGTGTATTTTAATACTATCTTGGTAAAGTTTTGCAAGTTTTTGTATTCTTTATTGTTCTAAGAGCAAAAGGTGATAACTTTGAAGCCATAAGTGTGTCTAGTCTTGGTGAGCTCTTAGGATGTTTCCTCTGGATATTCTTGCACCTCCCTTGAGTGGCCATTTCCCCCCAGAGCTCCCCTTATCTGTACAAGGCCAGGGTCAGCACAGGTGCCCCTTGGCTTACCTGAAAGCTCCTAAATGGTGCTCTTCCCGCTTCCCCAGCGGGGCCCTTGTTCTCCTCTGCTCAGGGATCAGATCAAACCCTCACACTGCATTCGTGGAAGGGAAAGTCCAACTGTCAGTTACCCTTTTGCCTAATGGAAATGTTCTGGTGTTGACACATCCCTTGTGCTGAACCTTCCTCACCCTGGACTCTCCATGTGGCTCCTTCTCTGTCTCTGCAGCCTAGTCTCTGAGCCTGTTCTGCCAGTAGTCGCTGCTCCTGACCCTGCCTTTTTCCCCACTCCTTAGTTCTCAACTTACAGAGTCAAGGTTTCAAGGCAAAGTGCCTGTGTTGCTGGCTCCCTCTGCCCAGGCATCTTCTATACATATCAGAACTAGCTATGGGAAAGTGTTGATTCCTTCTTACTGATCTGTACATTTAGGTAAAAATTCCAGTGGAATTTCCTGTGTTGGGAAGAGCATTGGATATATTGAACCTGAAGCTCATTTATGAGACATTTGAACATGTGGCCTGGAAGTCCTAGAAAAGTTGCCCTCATTTTTTAATACATTTCCCTGGAAATTTGATTCTGAGTCCCAGACCATTTCTTCTATACCAGCCAAGGGGCCTTGTGGTACCACCATCAGCACCTCCTTGTGACCAGTCTGCACACAATGCCCTGGGGCTCCTCTGGCCTCCCTTACCAATTGAGCTGGTGTGTTGTGTAGAGTCTCATGGTGTGTAGCATTCTGATGCTATGACGGAGAGGACAGCTGTCAGTCATGGAGGTGTTTTTACTGTGAGATGCCTTGAGCTTAGTGGGTTAGTAGGCATTTGAACCTGGGGCTGACTGGTAGGCAGTACCTAGGCACTTCAGACTCCACCTTCACATGTACATGTCGGAGCCTGAGCTGACTGTTGTGCTGTGTTTTCCTGCAGACCCAAGAAGCTCCGTTTCCACCCAAAGCAGCTTTACTTCTCCGCCAGGCAGGGGGAGCTACAGAAAGTGCTTCTCATGCTGGGTAAGTTACCCTCCTGACATCTAGCCCTCAGGAGCGGGTGGTTATGGGGGCACCTTTTCTCATGAGGCCAGTCTCATTTTGTTTTCTGTTCATAGTCTCTGAGTTCTCAAAACAGCACAAGGAAGTTGCCTACTGGTGTGCAGCCTTTTTATGATTAATGTGTTCATATTCAGTTACTCAAGGTTCTAGATTATTCTCTATGAATTTGTAATTTTTTGAATTAAATATGTAATTATTAAAACAAGCAGAGGCTGGGCATGGTGGCTCACATCTATAATCTCAGCACTTGGGAGGCCAAGGTGGGTAGACTGCCTGAGCTCACTGGTTTGAGACCAGCCTAAGCCAGAGCGAGACCTCGTCTCTAAAAATAGCCAGGTGTTACAATTATAAGAGGGACTTTACCTAACAAATGCAATCACTTTAACCTGGTTTCTTGTACCCTCAAAGAATCCCCAACAATTAAAAAAAAATAGCCTGGCGTTGTGGTGGGCGCCTATAGTCCCAGCTACTTGGGAGGCTGAGGCAGAGAATCTCTTAAGCCCAAGAGTTTGAGGTTGCTGTGAGCTGTGATGTCACTATACTCTACTGAGAGCAACAAAGTAAGACTCTGTCTAAAAAAAAAAAAAAAAAAAAGAAGGGGCAGCACCTGTGGCTCAAGGAGTAGGGTGCTGGCCCCATATAAGGGGTGGCAGGTTCAAGCCTGGCCCTGGCCAAACTGCAAAAAATAAAATTAATGAGTCGAGGTCACCTTATGATGTGCCTGTTGATGAAAAGCAGATGTCCTGTCTGTGTGACAAAGGCAGCATTGCTGCAAACAGGAGTGATTTAGTCACATTAGGGCTGGAGTATGTTTCTGCATTTGTATTTTATAATAGATAAATCCACGGATTTAGATTCCCAGTAACAGAAAATATGCTTGGTAAAACCTTCCCCGTGGTCATTGGATCTCTGAGCTTACAGCTCTATACTTGATTTCTCTAGAGTTCATATTCTCTGGGTTGAAAAGGCTGATTAAGAAGCCCTTTACTTGACAGTAAGTGATGAAAGGAAAAGAACAGCTTGCTCTAAAAAAGGGGTTTATTTATGTTGATTAAAATGGCAGCCTCACATCCTCAGGGTTCCTGAAAGGATAAAGTGAGATCGCCTCACTACTATAAGATTGTCTCTTGGCTCACTGTCCTTTTTGGCTTCCTGAAAGTGGACATGTGTCCAAGTCATTTGTCTCCAGGCCTTGCTCTGGCCCAAGGGTTCCTGCCTTCTTTGGTCTTCTCACAGAGTCTGGGGGCTGTGGCAGGGCCACTGGGACTCAGAGACGCCTGAGTTAGTGGGTGTATGGCTGGGTTGGGTCTGACAGGGATCCTGCCCCTGCCTTTCCCACGGAATGCACCTAGCTCCCCTTGGCGGGACAGGACATATGCTGGGTTATCCTCCCAGCCTTGATGACTGCCCTCCTAAGGAGGGTTGTGGCTGCATCTGAGTCGTGAGTAAAACCGTGTTTGTCCACAGTTGATGGAATTGATCCCAACTTCAAAATGGAGCACCAGAGCAAGCGCTCACCCCTGCACGCCGCAGCGGAGGCCGGCCACGTGGACATCTGCCACATGCTGGTCCAGGTTTGCACTGAGCCCTCGCAGGGCTCTTTACCTGCTCTTCTACTTTGACCAAAAAAGAGTAGTGCCAGGTTCATAGTTCTGATGGTTGAAGAGTAGATAGTGCTGTGAGGCTGAAATAAACCCATGTCCCTCCCTGTCCCACAGTGCTTGGCACTTCCAGCTGCTGCTTCTGGTGTTTATTAACATGTGTGAAAATAGCTGCTGCTGATCCAGCTGTTTCTTTTTTTTTAGAGGCAGAGTCTCACTTTATTGCCCTCAGTAGAGTGCTGTGGCGTCACAGCTCACAGAAACCTCCAACTCTTGGGCTTAGGCGATTCTCTTGCCTCAGTCTTCTGAGTAGCTGGGACTACAGGCGCGCACCACAATGCCCAGCTATTTTTTTTGTTGCAGTTTGGCCAGGGCTGGGTTTGAACCTGCCACCCTCAGTATATGGGGCCAGCACCCTACCCACTGAGCCACAGGCGCTGCCCCTAGCTGTTTCTTAATTTACTTTTTTTCAGTTTTTAGTTAGTTTTTAGTTTTAGTATTTACCCATGTCCTGGGTAAAGGGAGAGCTCGGCATTAGCACAGATACCCCTCCTGAGCTTTGGGTGTTTATGCTGCTCCCTTAAAAATCATTCAGAACATGTGTGACATGGCCATGTAAACAAACACTTCTCAAGCAGAGCTGTGTAGTCTGTGTGGCATGTCTCGTCTGTGTCCAGACTCCCAGATGCCACAGCCACCCCTTGGGATGTCCCTTCCCCAGCGCCTCTGTTGGATTCCTTATTTGTCAGATGCCATGTTCAAAGTCTAACTGAACATGTCTAACTTCTGATCCTGCATGTGGGATCTTGTAGGAATGTTTTGCCTCATGGTAGCACAGCCCTTGAAGTGTATGGACTGTGTCTTCTGTGGGGAGCTCCTCTGTCTGCCCAGCTTTCTTGCTGGCTGGGGCCTCCTGGACCAAGTCTCTGCCATGATCCATCTCCCACCTGTGGGTTCCACTTTCCAGGCAGCATTGTCAACTTTAACCTGGGCTTCCCGGGGACTTTTTTTTTTTTGAGACAGAGCCTCAAGCTATCCCTGTGGGTAGAGTGCCATGGCATCACAGCTCATAGCAACCTCCAACTCCTGGGCTCAAGCGAGTCTCCTGCCTCCGCCTCCCACATAGCTGGGACCACAGGCGCCGCCGCAACACCCAGCCATTTTTTGGTTGCAGCCATTGTTGTTTGGCGGGCCCAGGCTGGGGATTCGAACCCACCACCTTAGGTGTACGTGGCTGGCGCCTTAGCCGATTAAGCCACAGGCGCCGAGCCCTCCTCGGGGACTTTTAACATGCACCATCACATGCTGAAACACTGAGGCCCTTTCCTCCTCTATGACTGTTCCTTTCTTCGTAGCCTCTCATTCTTTATTTCTCTGAAGATATTATAGTTGTTTTGAAGTTTTGTGCTGCTCTGTTTGTTTGTTTGGTTTTTTTTTTTTTTTTTTTTTTAAGAGGGAGCCTCAAGCTATCTCCCTGGGTAGAGTGCCATGGCATCACAGCTCACAGCAACCTCCAACTCCTGGGCTCAAGCGAGTCTCCTGCCTCTGCCTCCCAAGTAGCTGGGACCACAGGCGCCTGCCACAACGCCCGGCCATTTTTTTTTTTTGGTTGCAGCCATCATTGTTGTTTGGCGGGCCCGGGCTGGGGATTTGAACCCGCCACCTTAGGTGTACATGGCTGGCGCCTTAGCCGATTGAGCCACAGGCGCCGAGCCAGAAACATAGATTCTAATGCTGACTTTTCTAATTACAGTACTAGCCAAGTGACTAGATGTTCCTGGGCTAAGGTCCTCCTGCTCAGAAATGACAGTGTAAGCCAAGACTAATCTTTGCCACCTCTATATCCATGTTCCATGGTACTCTATCCACTTCACTTTCTTAAAGCTGCTGACAAATCTTATTTAAATCTTCTTTTTTATAGTAATCAGAAAAAAATCTCATTTTACTCATAATACAGTTATGAAGAAATAAGTATATAACAACATTTAGGATTTCTATCCAACTTGGGTGAATGTTTGATCCATGTCAATAAACATTTGCAGGGTAAAAAGTAACTAATGCCCAAATATAATCCTTCTATGAATTAATCATGTCTACCTTTGCCCAGTAGCAGAATGTTCAGTGCTTAGTTAAGCCCACAGCTAGTTCTTACTAGCTGCTTTTGAGAGTGTCATTGATTACTTGCATTGACATTACCAATCCCAAGATGCCTAAATGATCAAGAGGTTATGAACACTATAAAGGGATTTTTTTTCCTTAAATCCATCTCTGAATTCATAATTTTATTGAGGGTTCAGAGAGCAGCGAGGCAATGCCATATTCAGTCCCTTGAGAAGCAGGAAGCAAGCAAGGATTCCAAGGAGAGCGATAAATAAACCTGATCTGTTTATATTCAAATTGCATAATAGAATTTACTATCCCCCTAGTATTTTACTGAATTTTATATCTCAGTTAAATATTGCCACCAATTTTAGAGTTAAACACTTACTATGAACTGCAGTTGGCTCCGAGAACACAAATAAATCTATAGTCCTGGATCCCATCTCTTATTATGATAGTCTTTTTTTTTTTTTTTTTTAAAGACAGGATCTCAGACTGTTGCCCAAGCTGGAGAGGTGCTGTGGTGCTGCAATCCCAGCTCACTGCAGCCTTATTCTTCTGGGCCCAATGATCCTCCTTTCTTGGCCTCCCAAAGTGCTAGGATTACGGTCATGAGCCACTGCATCTGGCCTCTAGCAGTCTTCTACATTACTGAGTCTTAGATTTTCTAAAACATAAATTACTCTGCAGTATGTTTCATCCTGTCTCATAGCTGAAGATAAAAGCCCAGAAATAGAAGACTCTTTGCAATGTCATTCCTGTTTACTTCTCTGACCTCAGCTATTGTTTTCACTCATCCTTTGGCCTGAGTTCTTGTTTCTTGTTTTATTGTTGTTGTTGTTGTTTAAGACACAGTCTTATGCTGTCACCCTGGGTAGAGTGCAGTGGCTTCAAAGCTCACAGCAATCTCAAACTCCTGAACACAAGCGGTCCTCTTACCTTAGCTTTCTGAGTAACTGGGACTATAGTTGCCTGCCACATGCCTGGATATTGTGTTTTTGTTTTTGTTTGGTTGTTGGTTGGTTGGTTTTGTTTGTTTGCTAATAGAGACAGGATCTGACTCCTGCTCAGGCTCGTCTCCAACTCTTAAGTTCGAGAGATCCACTCACCTCATTCTTTCAGAGTGTCATGATTACCAACACGGGGCCTGAGTTGTCTTGAAACCTCTGCATTCCATTTTTAAAATAACTTCTTCGAATGCACAGCACTCTCTTCAGTTTCATTGCCTAAGCATGTTATTGTATTTTACCCTATTCTGTTTTGCTTTTTGAGTCAAGGTCTTGCTCTGGCATTCACACAGAGGCACAGTGGTAAAACTGTAGCACAGCCTTAAACTCCTGGGCTTACTCAATCCTCCTGCATCAGATTCTGAGTAGTTTGGACTACTGCCATATGCCACCATATGTGGCTAACTTTTTTTTACATTTTTGTAGAAGTGGGGTCTCACCATATTGTCCAGGCTGATCTGAAACTCCTGGCATCAAGCAATTTTTCTATCTCAGTCTCTCAGAGTACTTAGATCACAGGATGAGGCACAGTGCCTGGCCTTTCTTAGTTTTTTTACTGACTTTTTCACACCCTACTAGATCATCAGATACCTAGTTAGGCAACATCTCTTAGACCTACTCTAAGTCCTGAGATTGGTGGTCAATGTTCGTATATCTGTGGGGAACAGTTATTGCGTTTACTTTAGGAATTTACACCTCTTGATCAAATTTCTTAAATCAACCGTGTCAGTGAAATGATAAATCATTAAGAAATAGTCCTAAGAGGAAGGGAGTCATATTACTCTTTCTTTTATACTGAATGAACATTAAGACCTTGTCCCCACCCCAGGATAGATAGGTAGATCCTATTAGGTTTTCTAACTAAGGCCTGTGTTGTTTTCCACTGGACTGCCTCTTCATTTTAGGCTAAATGAGATAGGCTAGGGATGGGGATGGAAATATCAAGAGTACTAAAGCCCCAGTCAGAGAAAGAGGGCTGAACTCTGTGACTTACCATGGTCTACCAACATGCAGCATGTTCTCAGGAGAAATGCAAGGTAGGAGATTGAGCAAGTCACGCCGACACAAATAAATGGCAAGCCATTGTCTCAGAGAGGTGAGGGGTAGGCTCAATTTTCATCAGCTTCCGTCAGTTCTTTAAATTATTCCTTTAATTTTATTTATTATTTGTTGCTAAAAATATGAGATTAGTCCTGGATACTATGCTACCTTTTGAAAAAAAAGTGCTCTGAAGTTTTTCCTTTGTGTTTTCTTTAAAGCTTAAAGCAGCTCTAAGACATGCATGACTTTGCACAGGGCTATTTGCAATCTGTATGTCTTTCTGCCTTTGAAATGAATTTCATTTGGGTTGTTTTCTTATCCAATGAAGGAACTACTCAATAAAATTTGACTATGATATTTGAAAGATTCTTAGCTTATGGGAATGTAAGCAGTGTATCATTGGCCTGTGCTTATCAGCAAGTATGTTTCCAGCTTTCATTGCAACAATTTCAAAACCACGGAAAAGTTAAAAGAATGAATGGCAGAGACTAGACACTGTTCATATTTATCTCCTGAAACTGCATCCCTAATTATTCCAGCATTGTCACCTAAAAAAAAAAAAAAGTAACAAAAGCATTCTCATGTAATTCCATTGTTTGTAAGAGTAACACCCTAATGCCTTCTAAGATCTAGCTGTGTTCAAACTTCCTGAGTTGCTGGCAAGAAATATTGTACAATTACTTTTATCTGAAAACCTAGAAGAGCTTCTAGCTTATTCATTGCACTTGACTCATATATCTCTTTTGCTTATTTTAATCTAGAAAAGTTCCCCATTTATTTATTTTTATGACATTCAACCTTTTAATAGTCTGGGCTAATTATTTTATACAATGTACCCACATTTTGTTTTGTCTGATTTGTTTCTCATAGTGTCATCAAACTTGTTCCTCCCCCCCCATTTTTTTTAATAAACTAGAACATTTCAGCAAGAACACTTAACAGATGAGACTATGTACTTCACCTTGAAACCCAGGAGGCAGCACCTGGTCTCACTACCCCCCATGGGGCCAATGCTAATGAAGTTGATTTGGGGACTTTCTTAAGGTTGTGACCATAAATCTCCTTTTTAATAAAGATCAATTTTCCCTTTCACTTTAGCAAAATAGTATTTTCAGGAGTGAACTTTAGCACAGAATTATCCGGTTCCCTTAAAAAACGAATTCCCCTGATGCATTAGCCAACTGTTTTATCATCCATGGATTGTCTATGTGCAGTCAATTGTTACAGTGATGTTTGTAAAGTCGATTTCTCTAATTCGATTATTTTTTTATTTTGGGGGTGTTTATTAAATATCATTAATCTATGAAAAAGTGTTCTCTCTTGACATCATGGAATGACTTAAAGGTTCTTGTTAAAAAGACAGAAAAAAGTACTTAGAATTTACCTTTTAATTAGTAATTTGAAGGCAAAATTCTACCACCATTGTTACTACATATGTGTAAAATGAGTTTATTCTCTCAGTAATGCAGGGAAACTTAATAGCAGGCAGTTTATTCCTGTAAGTATCATGCCTCGAAACATTGGATGAATAGAAAACGTGAGGTTACATTCTTGGTCTGCAGTTTATGAGCTGTCTGTTCTGGAAGAGTCTACTTACATTTTCAGCCTCATTATTCATTTATCCATATATTTTAATTGACATCTATTAAATGCTTTTATGTGCACTTTTTCTTTAATAGCTAGAATTTCATTTGGAGCCTCATAGAATCTAGTAGGTTCAGACTGTTTAGGGGTCCCCGGTTATGGATGTCGCTTTTGTTTAAAAGACAAATAAAGCTTCTGTGATTACTGATGTGGAGATTGAGTCATGTTTATGTTAAAAATTAAATATTGGGCTTTTGTATCCTAAATTTTCCTTGGGAAATTTTACAGATGTTCCTGAACTTATTTCCATATAATTCTGGGCAGGTGAGGAGAGGAAAACCTTTTTTTCCCCAAATTCTTCTTTGTTGATTCTTTTTTTATATATATATAATGTATTGAACAAAAGGGTCAAACTTCCAGGAAATCAATCAAAATGAATTTATAAAAGCCTAACGAATATAGATACTAATTAATAATTACACATTATTTTCACTGGCTTCTTAGTGTTCATCTGGCAAAATTTCTTCCTTTTATTATATTAAAATGCCAAATTTCCTTCTGTGGTAGACCAGAAGGGTGAAAAAGATTTATCCTCAGCCAGACTTTATGAATATACTTTAGCTTTTCTTTTCCCTGATGGATGGGGTGAACCACTCTCTTTTATATGTGATAGGATTGGCTGACTTATCACCAAGTAACAAATACACAAAGTTATTACGTTAAACACACAGTTTTTGAAAAACATCTCATGCTTTAGTTTTTTACCCTTTTTGCAGAAGGAAATGATGTTCGGGGTTTAGAGTGGTTCAAACCATGAGTCTTATGAACTTCTAGGGACATATAACCAAAACCACCTTTTTGTTCCCTACTTGAATGAAGAATCACTAAAAAAATACTCAAGGATTTCCACTGTCCCCATTTTCTGAGGTAGTATTTCCAAAACATCCCCCAAATGATATAATGCTTGGATTCATCATGTTTGACAAAATTCAGTAAGAGAGAGTTTAGGGCACACAAATTTCTGTTTACTTTAACTTTTTAATGTGGAGTTGAGTCCAGTTTTGTCAGCTAAGATCTAGGCACAGCTGGACTATACATTGGTCTCAGATGGAGATACAAATGGGTAGGTATAGTTCTGCTCATTCTGAAAATACGTGAGACTGATGTTCGAATATCAGTGTATCTGCAAACAGCAGTCTTAGGCTAGCAAGTTGATCTTTCTTATAATATAGCAGAGGTTACTTCTCTGTAACATCTGAGAAAATATTTTCCTTTCAGGTAAGATTGAAACCAGTAAACCTATAATTTAGACTTGTTCCAGGCTTTTCAACATGGAACATAAGAATTAAAGCAGAGCATAATGATTTGGGGTATTGACTCTGGAAAGAATTCTATCATTTATTAATCATGTGGATTTGGGGGAAATTTACTACACTATTCTCTATAAATAATGTTATATATTCCAGGTGAGTTTGTCATTTCAGGGCTAAAAAGATGAAGTTATTGGCTAAATGGGCAGATCTCTTATCATTTCACCAGAAATAAGTGAGCAATTCCAGGGTCATTGATTTCTATAAATCTCTTTAGCGTGATGTAACAAATTTATGCTATTTCTCTCTTTAAGAAAATTAGGAGAGAATTAGTAAGAGATAAGTAGAATAAATTGTAGCATTACAGATTCTCCAACCAGTATTTTTTAAATATCAGAATTATTATGTAATATTGGAGCCTCTAGATGACAGCATGAAACTTACATTGTGTGCTACTCAGTTTTTACAATAATAGTTCTTTTCTTTCTGGTGACAGGCTGTGCTTGTCACATACACAGAGACATCCACACAATTTAAGTAAATGAACTTTTGAAAAGGTAATGCTTTTACATGTTATTAAATTCAAAAGCTTGGAAAGGTAACGAAATTTAAAAAATGATCCTTTCACCCACTCTTGTCCTCCCAACCACTAATTTCCTCTTCAGAGACAACTAATATTACCAGACTTCTGCATAATCTTCTAGACGTATCTGGGCATAGACACACACTTACACATCAAACGTGGTTCCTCTGACAATGTCTAAGGTGTTTCCACTCACATGGGATCATATTTCCACTACGTATAACGTCTATAGCCATGTCAATGAATGCAGATTCACATAGCCTACGTGGGAAGGCAAATGCGTGGGGAAGGAGGGATTCAAATGAATTTTCCCTCTTCTCTTCTTACTTCTAAAAGGTGGAGAGTCAGAGAAAGCTCAACACTTTTTATAAAAAGAAACGTGTGGCTCGGCACCTGTGGCTGAAGTGGCTAAGGCGCCAGCCACGTACACCTAAGGTGGCGGGTTCGAATCCCCAGCCTGGCCCACCAAACAACAATGATGGCTGCAATCAAAAAATGGCCGAGCATTGTGGCGGGTGCCTGTGGTCCCAGCTACTTGGGAGGCGGAGGCAGGAGACTCGCTTGAGCCCAGGAGTTGGAGGTTGCTATGAGCTGTGATGCCAGGGCACTCTACCCAGGGGGATAGCTTGAAGCTCCGTCTCAAAAAAAAAAAAAAAAAAGAAATGTGTGTGTACACACATACAAATTGCACAGCATGTGCACAGCATGAAAATTTTTCATACCTCAAAGGAAAGATTTACTGGGGGCCTCAAATAAGGCCTAACTTCGTTTTTCTTCTCACCCAGATTTGCTGTTTATGGAAATTAACGTCTATTAGGATTGCTTCCATCAGGGAAGGTCTTTTAAATTCGATTAAATATCTTGTGTACGTTTTGTGGCTTTACCCAAATCTATTTGCAGAGTCAATTTCTTTCTTTTCCTCTTTTCTTAACATGATGCCTCTACAGAGCGAGACGCCAACAAATCCAAGTAGGACAATAACGAAATCGGAACTTAAGAAACTTGAAGCCTTCCCAAGCTGTCTTTGTGTTTCTCTTTTGTTGTATTTCTACCCAAAGCCAAAAATGTCTCACATACCCCTACCTATACTAATGATTAACAGTGATGAAAGTAAAAAAAAAAATTATTTTACTAGCTCTACTAAAGTATAATAGTAGCGAAGTGCCATCATTTCATTTGCTGAATAACATATTTAACCTAAGATATTTGTAGGCACGCTCTCTTGATAATGTGTAATATATTTATTGGCACACTTTCTGGATAATATGCATTATTTTGGTGATTAAGTTTCCCTGTCATTTCTAAAATATGATGTTTATATAATCCTTTCAACATCTGAGCAAATAATAAAATAGTTTTGCTGCACGCAAGTGTTGATATCATCAGTACTGAAAACTGATATCTCATTTGCACGGTGACACTGACCTCCCTTCGTTAATGCTAAGGTTTCCAAAGTGAATATGTCATAAGGTAAAATGCATCTGTTTCAAATCGCTTATTAATAATAATAACAAGGGCACGTTAATTTCAACTTGGCAAGGAAATGAAAAAAATTGGTAAAGAAAACAAATTGTAAATATATTAGTGAGCCCTCATAATTTTTATCAACAGAAAAAAAGGCCAAAGAAATCACGATTTAATGTCTATGTATATTTATAAAGATTGATACGAAACATGAAATCACATTGAAAAACATCTCTTGTTCGTTTTGAATATTATGTCACACAGACAGATGTTGGGGTGGGGATGAGGAAACAGTAGGTGAAATATTTCCCAGGAGCTGGCTGTTATGAATTTTTCTATATATAAAGAATAAGAAAGCCATACATTCGTACCCATAAATACTCACAAGAACTAGAGCAGACAGAAGAACACAGGGCTACTGGACAAGTTCATTTCTGCTAAATGGAGAATCTGAAATAAATGGCCACCGTTATTAGAAACAAACATATACAGACATAGAAAGCCCGTTTACTTTGTCCTAAAAGCTTCAATTTTCAAGTATCATTTGTATACATGTCAAATCTTGAGCTCAAGACCAAATGTGAACCAAAGAGTTATACAAGCTACGAACAGCCAGGAACACTGACGGTGATAGCTTTCTAAGCACCCTGCCTTAAATGCCTGAATGCTACGAGGAGCCGCACCCAAAGCAGAGAAAAGGTGCCGCGGTGATAATAGGTGCTTGATTATTAAAATCTGAAAAACCTAAAATGCAGTGTGGATGTTGAATCAACCAAAGAAACCTTCAATGAGTCACACATCTCTAACATAATTTCAGATATAAAATGATTTCACTTACATTTAAAAATGCTAGTTTGGGCTCGGCGCCTGTGGCTCAATCGGCTAAGGGGCCAGCCACATAGACCTAGGGTGGCGGGTTCACATCCCCAGCCCGGGCGCCAAACAACAATGATGGCTGCAACCAAAAAATGGCCGGGCGTTGTGGGGGCGCCTGTGGTCCCAGCTACTTGGGAAGCTGAGGCAGGAGACTCGCTTGAGCCCAGGAGTTGGAGTTTGCTATGAGCTGTGATGCCATGGCACTCTACCCAGGGGGATAGCTTGAGGCTCTGTCTCAAAAAAAAAAAAAAAAAAAAAAGAATGCTACTTTGTTCCTTAGTGTCACAATCACAATATCCAATACAAATTTTATAGGAAAGTCAACAACTTTAGCAAAAGTTTCTCCCACAGGAATAAGCAATATATTTATTAGATACTCACTTTGCTCTTCTTTTTATGTAATGATTAATAACTCAAATGTCTTGATATGTTGGAGTAATGTCTAAAGTAGGGTGACTATGGGCGGTGCCTGTGGCTCAGTGAGTAGGGCACCGGTCCCATATACCAAGGGTGGTGGGTTCAAACCCGGCCCCAGCCAAACTGCAACAAAAAATAGCCAGGCATTGTGGCAGGTGCCTGTAGTCCCAGGTACTTGGGAGCCTGAGGTAAGAGAATCACCTAAGCCCAGGAGCTGTAGATTGCTGTGAGCTGTGCACCTTGGTACTCTACTGAGGGCAACAAAGTGAAACTCTGTCTCTAAAATAAGTAAGTACATAACATACATACATTCATAAAGTAGGGTGCCTAGTCTATATCGCCTTGCTTTATATTGTGTAATGCACCAGACTAACTTATGTTTACCCTTCCTATGGCAAACACCAGTATGTTGCCTGCAAAGGATGTTTCATCAGATAGGCAGATTTTGGGTAAGAGTAATGGGAGACTGATTATACGCACCGTGACTGGTGGTTACAAGGGCTATTGTTATTACTGCAGGCGGGGGAAAGAATTATAGCTAGCTATCATACTTCTATAGAGGATACCTTTTCATTGTCCATGCATTTTCCTAATTATAAATAACCAATGAACTGAATGTATGTTTCACCTTTTTAAAATACAATTATTATAGCCATATTACTAGCACTTGAGAAAAATTATAATCAGCAATGCATACTCAAAATTCAGTCTTTGGGACAGGATTATAGCTCTCTTTTAAGAGAATGAGTATGCTCGGCGCCTGTGGCTCAATCGGCTACGGCGCCAGCCACGTACACCTAAGGTGGCGGGTTCGAATCCCCAGCCCAGGCCTCCAAACAACAATGATGGCTGCAACCAAAAAATGGCCCGGCGTTGTGGCAGGCACCTGTGGTCCCAGCTACTTGGGAGGTGGAGGCAGGAGACTCGCTTGAGCCGAGGAGGTGGAGGTTGTTGCTGTGAGCTGTGATGTTATGGCACTCTACCCAGGGGGATAGCTTGAGGCTCCGTCTCAAAAAAAAAAAAAAAGAGAATGAGTAGGTTGAGAAAGGGCTATGAATGGGGTAAATGACATAAGCCAATATCTTTTTTATCTGCTACTTATTCTTTGTGACACTCGATGTTTTTGCCCAAGATCAATTTTTTGTTTACATAACTCATGGTAGTTTCACACGTAAGAGTTTGCTGTTGTTATTGTCACCTTATCTGCCTTATTACACAAGAAATGAGTCTAATGTTGTCTATATTATCGAAGACATTGACACATTTAAAATGCATGATTGTTAATATAGTAGCAAATATTTTGTTGGTGTGGTCGTGTTCATTCATTAAGGCTTTACTTATTACATACACATTTGGTTAAATATCAAAAATTATGTAACGTTCAAAAATATTTTATGTGCCAACTGACCAGATAGTTGGCTGGCATTTAAGAACATTAAATCCACTTGGTTTGGTTTGTTTACATGTTTCCATTATTATTAACTCAAGGCCAAGTTTTGCTTCTAAAGTCAGATAGGTCAGCATTTTTGGCCCAGCCTCATCAATGAGGAAAACAGTTAAACCTACTGTTACCGTCTGCATTCCTTACTAGAATTTCCCAGTTTCCTATCTGATTTCCCTCTTACTTTTTATACATTAACGTTTATTCTTTTTGCTGTGAAATGCTAAGGGTTTAGACAAAACCATGTATTATATCTGCGCATATTCTCACCCAATAATTTTACTTCTCTAAAATTCCCCTGAGCTTCACACACTCATCTCTCCCCTTTGCCCACAAAAAGCCCTAAAAAGCACGAGTCATGTTACTGTCATCACAGTTCTGTTTATTCCAGAGGTCATATGATTGAAGTCCTAAAATACGTTGCTTTTCATATGGGTTTATTTTGCTTAGCAATATCTATTTAATGGTCCTTTATGTCGTCTGATGGTGTTACTGGGATTTCTTTCTCTAGCAGGTCCTTGTTCTTTGGGATTTGAAGAATGAACCCAGGGACCACAGAGTAATGGTAAGATAGGATTTATTACACAGAAAAGATTACAGACAAAGTACCAGAGTGCCTAGCAGAGGGAAAAACCCAAGTTGGCAAATCTCCACGCGGGTGGGTCTTTTGTCTAGGAGTGCAGAGGTGCATGGGTGCTTTGTAGTTTACATCTGGCTGGGATTTCGTGACAAACGATTGGATGTAGTCCCTTCTGCTGGGGTAGAATGTCAGGGCTTCACCTGTACCAACCCTAGGCCTGAGAAATGCTTACAGGGAGCAGCGCAGCCACGGAGGGCTTTAGGTCCAAGGGTGGTTCTGGGATTGGCGTCTTCAACACCAGTTTTGTAACTGCTCAGCCTGTGTCCAATCAACAAATCAACACTTCTGGCCCTCCGCCCGCGGAGCAGGGGCTGTGCCCTCGGACACTCTGGGCAGTATGGACTCTTGCTGGGGCCGTGGTCTCCCTCTGCTTCCGAGGGACCCGCGGATGGGGCGGTGCCCGACCCTTTCCACCGCTCTTGCTTCTCCAGCCTTCACTTCCCCGGGTCTGGCTGCTCCGACATCCCCGGGCGGTGATGCAGAAGGCTCACCCCAAGCCACAGCCGGGGAGCCGCCTGCCCTGTATCAATGGCTTACTTTTTAATTAATCAACTATATTCCATTTGTATGACTATACCAGAGACATTTATCCCCTCACCTGTTGGAGAACATCTGGACTGCTTCCAGTTTGGGGTGGCGATGAATAACGCTGCTGTAAAAATTCCCTGCAGACTCAGTCTTTTGCAAAGAATATGTTCAGCTTTTAAGATATCACCAATCTGTCTGGTGAGGTGAATGTAAGATTTTTGTATTCTCACCAAGGTTAGTGCATGAGAGAATTCCTGTGGCTTTGCATTCCTTGCAAGAATTGGATGCTATCACCTTTAGGATTTTAGCTACTTCAATATGTTTTTAGTGGTTTCACTAAGGAATACTTGGACTAACAGATGATAATGAGCACTTTGCTATCTGCATATTTTTGGCAGTCAGGTGTCTGACTCAATCTCTTGTCCATTTTTGATTGGGTTCCTTTCTTTCTTTTCTCTCTCTCTCTCCTTCCTTCCTTCCTTCCTTCCTTCCTTCCTTCCTTCCTTCCTTCCTTCCTTCCTTCCTTCCTTCCTTCTTTCTTTCTTTCTTTCTTTCTTTCTTTCTTTCTTTCTTTCTTTCCTTATTTTCTTTATTTCTACATATCTTTATTTCTTTCTCAAGCTGTCCCCTGGGTAGAGTGCTATGACATCACAGCTCACAGAAACCTCAAACTCCTGGGCTTAAGCGATTCTCTTGCCTCAGCCTCCTAAGTGGCTGGGACTACAGGCCCCAACCACAACACCTGGCTATTTTTTGGTTGTAGTTGTCATTGTTGTTTGGTGGGCCCAGGTTGGACTCTGGACTCAAACCTGCCAGCTCTGGTGTGTGTGGCTGGTGCCTTAGTCGCTTGAGTTACAGGCGCCGAGCCTGGGTTCTTTTCTATTTTTAAATTTTAAGGGTTTTTCCCCAAATTTTGGATCAAATATGTGTTTTGAAAATTTTTTTTCTTGTCTTGTTATTTGATTTTCTAAAAAGTTTCCTTCAAAGAAGACAGTAGGCGTCTAATTTATCATTTTGTTTTCTTTTATGAAACTTGCTTTTGATATGGTATCTAAAAATTCTTTGCCAAACAAGATTACCCAGATTTTCTCCTATTTTTGCTTCTACAAATCTTACAGTTTTGCATTTTTCTATTTAGGTCCATGACCCATTTCCCGTTAAATTTTTGTGAAAGCAGTAAAATCTGTCTCTAGATTCTTTTCTTAATATGGATACTCAATTGTTCAGCATGATTTGTTGAAAAGACAACCTTATCTCTATTGAATTCCCTTTGTTTCTTTGTCAAAGATCAGCACACAGTCTTCCTGGGTATTTCTGGGTTCCCTGTTCCATTTGTTTAATCCACATGTCTATTCTTCCACTAATAACATGGTGTCTCTGTCATTGTATAGTGACACAGTGAATCTCAATGTCAGGGAGTGTCACTGCTCAAAAGTTCTTCCTTGTAGCATTGTGTTAGCTATTCTGTGCCCTTTCCCTCTAAATAGATCTTTTTTTTTATTCAGTTATAAGATTTTTTTTCTTTTTTATTGTTTGGGATTCATTGAGGGTACAAAGAATTAGGCTACACTGATTGCAGTTGTTAGATAAAGTCCCTCTTGTAATTGTGTCCTGCACCCAAGAGGTGTGCCATACACCGTAACCCTCCATTCCCCTCGCTCTTCCCCTCTCCCTAATACCTCATTCCCCTACCTCAACCCTTGTGTTAGCTCATCTACTGCCTTCATATTAGAATTGAGTACATTGGAGTCTTGCTTCTCCATTCTTTTCTAAGAATAATGTGTTCCACCTCCATCCAGGTTAATACAAAAGATGTAAAGCCTCCGTCTTTTCTAATGGCTGAATAGTATTCCGTGGTATACATATACCACAGCTTGTTAATCCATTCCTGGGTTGGTGGCATTTAGGTTGTTTCAATGTTTTCATGATTGTCAATTGAGCTGAGATAAACAGTCTAGTGCAAATGTCCTTATGATGCAATGATTTTTTTTTCTTCTGGGTAGATCCTTAGTTACTGGATTGCAGGATCAAATGGAATGTCTAATTTGATTTCTTTGAGACTTCTCCAAACTTCCTTCCAAAACAGTTGTCTTATTTTTGCATTCCCACCAGCAGTGTAAAAGTGTTCCCTTCTCTCTACATCCACACCAGCATCTGTGGTTTTAGACTTTGTGATGTGGCTATTCTCATTGCTGTCAGGTGACATCTCAGGGTGGTTTTAATTTGCATTTCTCTGATGATCAGGGATGATGAGCATTTTTTCAAGTGTTTGTTAGCCATTCAACAGTCTTTGTCAGAGAAGGTTCTATTCCTATCTCTTGCCCAGAGATAAATGGGATTTGTTTGTTTACTCTTTTTCTGTTGATTAATTTGAGTTCTCTGTAGATTCTAGTTACCAACCATTTCAGACTGATACTCTGCAAAAATATTTTCCCATTCTGAAGGTCGTCTTTTTGCTTTGCTTGTTGTGCCTTAGCTGTGTAGAAGCTTTTCAGCTTAAGTCCCAATAGTTGTTGTTGTGATGGCCGCTGAAGATTTTGTCATAAAATCTTAGAATCAGTCTGTGGATATCCAAATAATACTGTTGAACCTAGAGATCACATTTGGGAAGAAATGAGGTCTTATTAATATGAAGTTTTGGAAGTCATGAACACAGACTATGAATTTATTTAAATATTTCTAAAAATTCATTCATCAGAGTTATATGGTTCAGGACATATAGATTCTGTATATATTTTGTTAGATTTATGTCTAAGCAGTTCATTTTATGGTTTGTTATAAATACCATTGTGTTTTCAACTTCAAATTACATTATTAATTGAAATATACATGTACAAATAAAAATTCATTTGTATGTGTTGGCAAGATGTAATTTTGTTATAATAGTTTATTAATCTCAGGATTGTTTGTTGATTCTTTGAAATTTTCTATACAGATACTATGTAATTTGCAAACAATGAATTTAATGTTTTACTTCACAGTCTCTGTATCTTGTCTTATTGCACTAGCTTGTAATGCCAGTACAAATACTTCAAAAATAAAAGTAGTAAAAGGAGGAACCCTTGCCTACTTGTTAATCGTAGGGAAAAAAACATCCAGTTTCTCAGCAGTAAGTAAAATGCTTGCTGTCCTTTTTTTTTTAGATGTTCTTTAAGCTGGCAAAGTTTGGCTCCATTTCTAATTTGTTGAGAGTTTGCATCAAAAGTAAAATATTTTTCTGCATTAGTTGATAGAAGATTTTTTAATTTAATTATGTGGTGAATTACATTCCTATACTAAATCTCAGTTGGTTATGGTTCATAATTCCTTTTATACATTGTTATATTCGATGGCTAATATTTTCCTTAGGGATTTTGCATCTATGTTTGTGAGAGACATTGCCTGGTCATCGTCTTTTGTTGTAAGCTCTTTAATTGATTTTTATATTAGGGTGATAGTGACTTCATAAAATGTGTTAGGGAGTATTTTCTCTACTATATTCTGGCAGAGGTTATCTAGAAATGACATAATTTCTTCCTTTAGTTTTGGTAAAATCACCAAACAAGAGTGAATTTTAAATTCAAGGGTATAGGAAATTATTAATTCAATTTCTTTAACAGATATAGGCATATTTAAATTATTTATTTTGTTTTGTGTATTCGTAGTTTGCATTTTTTTCAGCAATGGGTCCACTTTATTGGTTATCAAATTTGTGGTTGAGTTTTTATTATTATTTCTCTAATATTCTTTGGATGCCCGTGGGATCAATAGCTATGAGCCCTTTTTCATTTCTAATATTAGTAGTCTGTCTTTTCCTCACTTCTTCCCTTAGTCTAGCCAGAGATTTATCCATTTCATATACATGTTTAAAGAATCAGATGTTTGTTTTACTGTTTTTCTGTACTGTTTTCCCAGTTCTTCAATTTCTTCTAATTTCTGTTCTGATTTTGATTATTTTTTTTTTCCTTTAGGCTTCAAGTCTTGCTGTTTCTCTTTTTTTCTAAGGTAGAAATTCATTATCTATTTATATGTATCTAATGTTATAAACTTCTCTTTAAGCATTACTTTCCTTGTATCCCCGGAATTTTGTTGTTGTTTTAGCATTTTCATTTAGTTCAAACTATTTTTAACTTATATTGAATCTTCTCTCAGCAATGTCATCAGAAGTGCATTGTTTAATTTTCCCTTATCTTTTATTTATTTCTAGTATTATTTCATTATCATCTGAACAATACTTTGAATGATTTATATTACTTTGGAATTATTCAGGTATGTTTTCTTTGGAAAAAATATGATCTTTCTTTTTTTAATGTTCTTGAGGTCACGAAGAATGCCACTTATTTTGTGATCAGTGGATGAAAAAGTGTATAGATGCCAATTAGATCAAGGCCATTGATGATTCTATTCAATTTAACAATATCTTTACTGATTTTCTGCCTGTTTGATCTGTCGATTACTTAATGAGTACTATTGAAGTTTGCAGCTAAGTTAGTAAAATTTTCTAACAATTTTACTAACTAATTGTAATTTCCTTGCAATTCTATCAGCTTTTCCCTTACAGATTTTGATTTTTGAGGCATAAATGTCAAGGATTGTTTTATCATTACAGATTATCTATCTTTATTCTTATTCATCTATCTTTAAAGTTTGGTTTGTCTTACTAACTTATTTGGTTTAATAACTAATATATTTGTACCTGTTTTAATGATACACACACATATGTAATTAAGTGTATACACACACACAGAGAAGAATATGTATATATTTTTAATACACACACACACACAAACACACACACTTCTCTCTTTTTCTGCCTTCTCTGGTTTTGATTGCATTTTGAAGTGATTCTACTTTTTCTCTTCTTGAACAGTTATATTATTATACTTTAATAAAATAGCAGTTGCTATATGGACTTTGCAATATGCATTTACAGAGACTCTAAATTCAGTAATAAATGACACTATTGTGCTTCACAGGTCATCTAAGTACTTACAATAGCCCGCTCCCTTCCTCCCACCCCTTCTAACATTGCTGTCACTGACTTTCCTAACACATATACTGTACCACCCAACATATCATTACCACTATTTTTTTGAACAAATAATAACAAGAAACATAAACTATTGTATTTCCCTTTATGTAGATCTGAATCTCTGACTGTAGCATTTGTCTTCTCCCTGAATAATTTCTTTCAACATCTCCGCATAGCTGGTGTGCTAGAAGCAAATTTTCTCAGGGTCGTGTTTATGTGAGAAATCTCATCTCTCCCTTACCTTTGAAGGATAATTTTGATGGATATAGAATGCTAGGTTAGTGCTTTCTTCTTTCAACACTGTATTTCATTTTTTTTCATAATGTTCAGTTCAGTTCTCAAGTCATAAAAATTTAAACTTAGCCTAAGAATATATTCTAATCGATGTCATTTACTTTACAGATGCTCTGTCTCAGAGTCACTCTGGTCCCAGAGTCACAAAATAAGGAATCAACCATAGATCCCAGATGACCATGGAGTTCACTGAATGTCCAACCCACTGTATTTTACTCTTCTCTTCAACTTATTAACTGTTATTATTCATCATTTCCCACACACTAGCCCTTACATTTCATGAAATAGAATTATATTTATAGTAATCACATTTTCAATCCATGTAAAAAAAGCAAAATTCTCACTATTTTAATTATTTTCATTGTTAATTGAAGCACACAGCATTATGACTATAATTGATAATCATGCATATGTCAAAATTATTTTAAATATAGATTTTAAATGTTTTTACCACAAAGAAATGAATATGTGAGATGATGGCTGTGTTAATTAGATTAATTTAAATATTCCACTATGTATACATATATTCTAACATCACATTGTATCATGCAAGTAAATTTTCATCCCAAGGTTATTGTTATTATTATTTTATTTCAGATTAATATGAAGGTACAAATGATTACATTACATTGTTTGTGTTTCTTAGGTAAATTTCAAGTTGTAGTTGAGCCCTTCACCTAGGGGGTGTTCTGTCTTTTACATTGTGCATCTCAGGTGAGAACTTACCCATCATCTTCCCTCTTCCCCTTTCCCTTATCCCTCACCCCCATTTGAATTCAATTGTGTTTTACCCTGTGCTGTGGGCATTTAGTTGTTTATCTATTGGTTTCGTATTTGTGTTGAGTACATTGAATACTGGCTTCTCAATTCTTATGATACTTTGCTAAGAAGAATGTGCTTGGACTTCACCCAGGCAAATCCAAAAGATGTAAATTCTCCATCTTTTTGATAGCTGACTAGTATATTCCATGGGAACATATACCAGAGTTTATTACCCCATTCCTGTTGGGTTGATTGCAGGGCTTGGCAATTGTGAATTGAACTGCCGTAAATCATCCTAAGATTGTTACATGTACTAAGACATGAGAGTTTACCTTGAGAATTTCTCAAGACAATGGATAAGATGAAGAATTGCAGTTGGTTTTTCCCCATGTTGCCTTGACTTAACATCCCCTGCCTTCTACTTATGGGGAATCTTAAAGGATGCGGAAAATTGTAGAAGACTGGCTACACTGGCAGTTCTTTGGCAAGAAATTTATATGGAATATGCAGAGATACAAGTGGACACTTTGGTCAATACTGCTCAAGTGGTAACTCCTTGTAAATCGGAAGAGTTTGGACACTGATAGGAACCACTTTGAGCACCTCTTGGAATTGCAGAAATTAAATGTGACTTGTGTTTGCCTTTTGTTATTATTATATGTTGAGTATTAAAATTTTAATAATTTTTCTTAAAATGTGTATATATTTTTGGCACCCAATGAATATAATTATTATTTGTTATTTATTTAAAAGAAAAAATACTAATATTTTTATAATTGTCTCCCATTTATTATTTAAATAAACATATTAATTTGTATCAAGGATAAACCTGGTTTATTTTCTTTCTGAAGGCTATCTTCATTTTTGATGGGACATTCTAACTTTTACAAGGCACTAAGTATTTTGCCATTCTGAGGCCACTTGTTCAAATGCTTTTCCCTTTGCTTTTTCATTAGAATCATTCCAAATCAAGTTATTTGAATCCCATGTCATAACTGGCAACCTATCCTCAAGAACTACAGTACTCCTTCTAAAATGAAAATTTCTGAAAAAACACTATGCTATCAAATCCTCTGTAAATAAACACTACTTGTGAGACATGTGCCAGGATTTTGAAATAAGACAATGAATTGTTGAGAGGGTGGATTTCCTTGTCTTACGATGTACTTCTTCATGCAGTAGTGACCAGCACTTATGTTAGCAGAGTGATCTGTAATATTCTCTTTCAGTTGCAACACCAACAGCTAAAATATTCTTTTGCAGAATGCAATATCCGAGTAGTTCTTAAAACTTGGCTACACAGTGAAATTATCTGGAGAGCATCAAAAGTCTTACTGTCCAGACTCCAGCCTATGATCCTGATTTAATTGGACAGAATTGGGCCTGGAAAGTGCAAATATTAGAAGTTCTCAGCATAATTTTTAATGTACACTCAAGTCTGAGAACCATTTGTCTTATACTCTTAACCAATATTTGTATAATATGCTGTTTTTCCTACAGATTGTGTTTTAGATTTCTACTCTTGCTTTATCACATTACTACAAAATTAGTGAATTAAAGCAACATTTGTATTATCTCTTAGTACTGTTGATCAGAAACTCAAGGAAATTCTCATTGAGATAAAATCAAGGTGTCAGTAGATCTGCATTTCTTTCTGGAAGTTCAAGAGGAAAATCTGTCAACTTGTTTCCACCTGCTAGACATCACTCCCAATTCTTGGCTTACTTCCTTCTTTCTCCATCTTCAGAACAAGTATTGGACAGGAGAGGCAAGATGAATCCTCCTGAGTCTGCCATATCTCTGGTTCTCTGCAGCCTAGAAAGGTTCTCCATATTTATTTGATTAGGTTGGTCCTATGTATAAAATGTAGTGTACTCTTCCCTTCTCAATATCATTAATCTTAATTACATCTGTAATGTCCCATTTGCCATTAAAAAGAATGTAACCAGGTTCCTAGGATTAGCATGTGGAATCTTTGGGAGAAAGGCTGAATCATATTCCTAATGTATGATTGCAAAAATAAATAGGAGGAAGTCGAGGCAGATTTTCTGACATTAGATTTATTGTGTGAAATACGAATATTGGTATTGCATTAGATTAGTAGATCATATTGGGAAACAGACACTTTAACAATGTCGATTCTTCCAATCCATGAACATGGGATGTTTTTCCATTTGTTTGTGTCATCAACAATGTCTTTCATCATTGTTTTGTAGTTTTCCTTGTACAGACCTTTCAAATCCTTTGATAAGTGGGATTCTAGGTGTTCTAACTTTTTTTTTTTAACATCTATTGTAAGTGGCATTGAATTCTTGGTTTGATTCTCAACTTGGCTATTATTAGCATATAGAAATTCTACAAATGTGTAACCTGAGACTTTACTGACTTCATTTATCAAAATCTGAGAGTCTTTTGCAGGAGTCTTTAGAGTTTTCTCAGTATAGGATCTTATCACACAGGGATCATTTGATCTCCTTTTTCCAGTTTTGATGCCCTTTATTTCTTTCTCTTTCCTGATTGTTCTGGATCAGACTTCTGGTACTATGTTGAATAAAAGTTGTGGTAAAAAAAAATGTGCATCATGTATTATTCCAGTTTTAATAGAAAAAGCTTTCAACTTTTACTAAAAGGGTATGATGTTGACTGTGGATTTGTCATATATGACTTTAATTATTCTAATGTATGCTCCCTCTTGATCTTGGTGTATAATCTTTTTTATGTGTTTTTTGATTCAGTTGCCAATATTTTATTGAATATTTTACACTTATGTTCATGGAGGTTATTGGTCTATACTTTTCTTTGTCTAGTGTGTCCTTTCCTGGTTTTAGTATCAGGGTAATACTGGACTCATAGAATGAGTTAGGGAGAATTTCCTCCTTCTTGATGTTATGGAACCATTTCAGTAGATAGGTGATTTTTTTTGCATATTTGGTAAGATTTTGGTAGGAATACATCTGGTCCTTGGCTTTTCTTTTTGGAGAGATTTTGTTTCTTACTTATTCAATCCTTCTACCTAATGTTCTTCTCTTCAGATTTTCTATTGCTTTCAAATTCATGCTTGTAAGTTCGTTTTGTTTCCAAAGATTTATCTATGTTCTCTAGATATCCTAGTTTGTCTGACTAGAGATGTTCACAGTAGTTTTAGCTAATCTTTTCTTATTTCTATAGTATCAGTTGAAATCTCCTTTTTTGTATCTGATTGAGCTTATTTGAATCTTGAGCTATTCACTATTCAAAGCGTTAAAGGTAAATAAGTGAACAAAAGGGGGAGAGAGCATGTTTTCTCTCAAAGAACTTATATTCCTTTGCAGAAGGTAAATATTAAACAATAAATATGATAACTAAGAAAATTCTACTGAAACAACAGACTCTCTGCATAAGGAAACACAATAGACCAAAATAAAAAGGATTACAGGTAGTTATCTTTCTTGGAAGTGAGTGCTACACAGAGAATTTGATCTTTTTTTCATAGTAAGAAATCTTTAAATGGTCATAATGCTTTGGTATTTCACTATTCTGTGACATAGTTAATAATATCTATGCTGAAAAGTAAAAGTAACCTTGGCCTTAGGTTTGGGGCCTGAAGTTCACAAGTCTCACATCAAGTTCCTATGGATACTCTAATGTTCTTGGTATTAAAATAACATCAATCCGTTTTTTGAGGGCAATGTCAGTTCATTGTACACATATCTGTTTCCTTTCTTTTAAATTTCAGATTGATATAGGGGCACAAATGATTAGGGTACATTGTTTGTATTTGTTAGGTAAAGTCCAACTTGTAGTTGAGCCCTTCCACCTGGGTCTGCTATATACCCTTACATCGTGCCCGTTAGGTGCCAATGTACTCAATACTAATAAGACCCCTATGCTTATCTGTTCTAAAGTGGTGGCATATCTCCATATAAGATATGGTTTGACATAACATAAATTTATAAAATTGGATAATGTATGAGATGTCAGAGTCCTTTGAATTCTGCTAGCTCCCACCCCTCAGGACTCCTACTAGAACAATGAAGCCCAGAGAGACACACAACAACATTTGGTGCCATGATGTCCTCTATAAGATTGAAAGGCAATGTTAAGCACCTATTCCTTTCACCATACCCACCTTAGTTCACAGATAGAGGAGAATATTTGACAAAATCAGCTCCCTTACTTACTGAATTAAAAAAGGATATCTCATGGGCCTCTTGGATCTTTGTAGTCACACAGATTTTAATATCTTTGGGACAAAAATAACAAAATATATTAACAGAATATTCTGTAATGACTCATAACACCAGTTTTCTAAAATTAAATACATTGAAAATAAATGATATTAAATATCATTATAAAAATGCATAAAAATAATATACAGTGTTCATCATACAGTGAATGTGATTTTAAGCTGATGATGATGATGCAGAAGCAGCTTCAATTCCCTGGATATAATATTTATGCTGAGAATTTGGCAAAATACTCTTGTTCCTTTTTTATTTTTGACAGAGTTTTTGTTCTAATTATATGTAACTTAGGTTATCAACCATCCTTAATTTATCTCTCTTGGCTTCTAGTCATATTGCCTGAAAACACAGTAGTCGAGTATTTGGGTAAATCACCTTTTGTTTGAAACGCTTAGCATCTGGAAAAAGTAGAAACTGTTTCTTTTTTGTTTACTTTTGTCTTTTAGGTTCTAGGTCTTTTTTCCTCCATATTTTATAGTGTCACAGCGAAATAATCCTCCGTGCATATTAGTGGCACTTGAAGTTTTATGGTAGCTGCCACTTGCCAGTGATCATTAAGTGAATAAAGCATCCATCAGTGATATGGAAATCAGCCCCATTTATAAATCATTCTGCACAATCTGTTACCAGAGGTGAGCTAAATGAACATTTTAGGAACATCTATAAAAATTTAAGACCAGGAGCAGGAATAATTTTCTCAATCTATTTAGTAGTCAGCAGTGGTAGGATTCATAGGAGGAAAATGTTGTCAATTTCTTACTTCATTTTTGCATAAATAAGATCTAAGCAAGAGGATTCCTGCTTTCACGTGTGTTGCCTTTTATACAGAGTAAAGTTCTCTCCTGAAGCAGGTCCTTTTTGTGAGTGAGTGTGAAGGTATGTGTCTCTTACCTTGGGTTCCTTTTTTCCTGTGTTCATGACTTCTGCCCACCCCCTCACCTCCCTCTCATGTCCAGTGCCCCAGTGCCTTCATGCCCTCTTGGTTTGCACAGAAAGCCCTTCTCTAGGCCCCAGAAGTTTCTGTTTACTTCTTCTACCCCTCATGTCACATTTTATGGGATTTTGAAACTGTACTCTTCATGCTTTTCTGCTCTGTGTGATACCACGTATCTCACTTTGCAGGATGAGGAAAAAGAGGACTCCCTAACAGGGAGCTATTTGAAAGATATGACCCCAGGAAATAAAGCAACCCTATTTAGAAAATTTTCTGGTGTTTCTCCTTGAAAACAGTCTTTCCTTTTATATACAGGATAAAATATAAAATGAGTATACTTCAAAAGCTACAGCCAAGTAGAAAGGAGTGAATGTGAGTACTGTAATAAAAGAAATACCTTTCAGCACTTTAAATAAGTCAACATTTTTTACTACACAAGTGGCATTTTTTGCAACAATCATCAGCCACTAATTAAAGATAAATTTTATAATATCAAAATATCCAATATTTTAATGCAATGGCAACGTGAATGGGTTAATCCTACTAGGAGGATTTTTCAACAGACATAAAACGGGTCAATTTTAAGTACTGCAGGGGTATTGAGTTCAACTGAATTTACGTAAAAATTGGAAACAAACTTCTCCAAAGATGTTGATTTATTGCTTCGGAAGATAGTGGATCTGATCACAGATGTTCTGGCAAACTTAGGCAGAAATTTGGCAAAAATTTTTATCAGGAATCAAACATCAAATACACAGATCCTAGAAGGTTAAGATTGTACTAGAAAGTGGAAAGATCATTAACTCTGGTGGTTTTTGAAGATCCTTTTTATTGAAGTTAACAATCTAAAATCCATCACTGAGGCATCAAGGGTAATTTTCGTCTACTGAACTCAACTCCTCATTGTCTCTTATCCCATCGGGATCTGTGGCCCTTCACTATATCTAACATTATCAAAAGCCTAGTCACTATTCAAACTACTGACAATTTTAAAGAAAACACAATTAAATCAAAATGGAGGAAGAGGGGAATGGTAAACTCTCATCTAATGGGCACAAAGCAAGGGGATACAGCACACCCCCTGGGTGAACAGTTCAACTACAGCTTGGACTTTGCCTGACAAATGGAAAAAATGTAGCCTATTCACTTAATTGTTTGTACTCTTACATTAATCTGAAATTTAAAAAAAGAACAGAAGTTAAAAAAAACTACTGACAATTTTAAGCTACTCAATTGCAATGCCATGCCAGTTTTGCTAAAGGAAGACATCATTAAAAAAAATGTGTGTATTTTTCATACTCTTTCTGTTCTTATTTTAGAAAACTTAGAAGTAGTAGTGATTCTTCCTGGTAGTCAATAGCAGGCAGCCCCTGAAAACCACATTGTTCACTGGCTGTGATTCTATAAAATAAATATGTTACTTGTCATGTATATGATTTTTTTTTTTTTTTGAGACACAGTCTCACCCCCCTGGTAGAGTGCTGTGGCATCATAGCTCACAGCAACCTCACACTGCTGGGCTCAAGTGATTATCTTGCCTCAGCTGCCAGAGTAGCTGGGACTACAGGTGCCCACCAGAAGGCCCAGCTATTTTTAGAGGCAGGATCTCACACTAGCTCAGGCTGGTCTGAAACTCCTGAGCTCAGGTGATTTCCCACCTCCACCCCACCTGGGCCTCCCAGAGTGCTGGGATTACAGGTGTGAGCCACCACGCCAGGGTCCATGATTTTTTTCTTTTTCAGAAAAATGGGGGTAATACTTGTAAGCGGCCTCGTAGGGTTTTGAGAGGTATAAATTGAGAGGCAATGTGCATAAGCAGAAACTGACATTTTGTACTCATTTAATACGTGTTAACTGTTATTTTCAGAATGCAGAGCAGTCTTTCGGGGTGAGAAATTAGGCGCTTCTTTTATTCCCATAGACTTCCTATTGAGAAATTATAAGTGCCTTTCTTTTTGTTTCCCTTGACTTTTGTTAGAAAACTTCTTGAGTTTCCTACTTGATTTATCTTAAAGAAATTCTGACTAGAAGCCAGAGCAGTTAGAATGATTCTTTGATACTTGGCTCAAGCTTTCATAAGTGGCACAGTTTGTTTTCATTTGTTTTCCCTAAGCAATAAAACAAAGATTGGTTATACTTCCCTTCTCCTGTCTCCAATATTCTCTCTTGCTTTCCTCCCCAGACAAATCCCCCACGATTCTCGCCTCTTCTGTCCACTTGACTTCAGAAGGAAGGATGGGACATCTTGTCATCAGTTCTTAGAGAGCAGAAATCACAGGGGCAGCAAGGTGCCTTCCAATTAACACTCCGAATTACATTGGTGAGGTGTGAGCTTCAGTGCTGTGTTCTCCACTGTCAGACTTGGTGAAAAAAAAAAAATTCTCATCAAAAATAGCCTGCAGAGATGCACATGACCTTGGTTATCATTGAAGATGCAAATGTTTTGTAAGGTATTGAGAAGGAAAATGACAAAATGCTTCTGTAAATAGAGCTGAAGCCAGGAAATCGTGATTTTATTTTATTGTATTCCCCTGTTGTAATTTCTTTGAAACATAGGGTCGGAGGAGACACTCCCGAGACACAGTAAAAAGTGACAACTGTGACTATGATGAATAACTAACTAAATAATATATAAAAATTCAAGCATGAAGAACCTCCGTTTTCTGAGTGCTGTTTAGAATCCCAATTTGAAAGTGAAATGTCTTTCTCACAAAAAAGGCAAAATGGTCCACGGGGTAATGAGAGCAGGAGAGAATCCTGCAGCTGTTGGATTATATTGCTCTGTTACTTTATTGCTTTAAGGAGGTAGCGTGCTTCTTCTGTGGGTCCTTGAAAAATAAGTGTTTTCCTCCTACTGCTATTGTGGAACAAAAAACAAAAGAAAGAAAGTTCTCTTTGCAGACATGTGGAGAAAAGAAAGCAACATACCAGCGAATATTTAAATCTTAAATGTTCATCCGTAAGGAAGCCGTCGTGACGGTTGGAATATGATTTTCTCTCCATGCCCCATCCTCATGCCTTTCCAAGCACTATTTTCTTATTTGACATGACTATTTTATTTTTCTTGAAAAAATCCTCTTAATTTCTAATTATAGTAGTGTAGGTGCATAATAACTGTAAAAATTTATAGAGCATAGGCGATGTTTGGATGCCGTGTGTTCTCTTTTTTAAAAACTGCATTTGTGTTCCTTACTGGCTACCCGGACACTAAATATCCTTCTGTAAATATCCAGAGGCCTTGTTTTCCTGTGCTTCACAGCCTGCTATCTAAATCGCCACTAAAGCTCATTTGTGCATACTCTAATACTTTTTTAATATATTTATCTCCCTTCACTGGCCCCAAGTACCATGAGGCCACAATATATCTTATTTATTTTTGCTTTTATAGAACATTTAGCTCATATAGCACATCTATATAACTACTTTATTAGATGTATAAATACAAATATACATATTTACATACAAAATATGGCCATTTATATATATGTGTGTGTGTGTATGTATAATGTATGTGTTCATTTATATAAAAAGAAGATATTCTGACAGAGATATAAATACACTAGAATCTCTGCACGTTGACCACTCAAGAGACTGTAAAAAACTGGTCAACACACAGACGTGGTCAGCATAAGGAAGCAGGCCTACAATCCTGAGACACTTAGCGCATGTCTGATCTATGAAAATTAGGTCAACTTAAGGAAGTGGGCCATGTTAAAAGGTGGTTGACTATGGAGGTTCTGCTGAATAAGAAACATCAAACCAGGGTGGCACCTGTGGCTCAAGGAGTAGGGCACAGGCCCCGTATATCACAGGGGGTGAATTCAAACCCGGCCCAGCAAAAAACTGCCAAAGAAAAAAAAAGAAACATCAATCTAGGGGCATGGAAGATATGACTCAGAGAGGGAATCCAGAGAGAAAAGGGTATGGTAATTAGTCTTGGTACAACACAATTTTGCTCAGCCCATCACAGGATACTGAGGAGGGGTTGATAGTAAAGCAGAAAACAGGCGGGAAAGAGACGTGTCCAGGATGCCAAAGGGAGCAGACATTCATCTAAGGAGGGAGGAAATGATTATGCGCCGACAGCTCTGAGATATCCAAGAAGAAAGTACTGGATTCAATGACAACAGACTCCCCTCTTACCCTCACCCATGGAATTACTGGAATGAGAGTCTAATGTGGTTGATTATAGAGGGCAACCGGGCGGAAATTGCAGACAGCCCTCTGATAAGCTGTGTCATGACATGAACTGGATAAAGAAAGGTGCTCGGGGTGAACATCTGTGCCATGAGAAGAGTCTAGCACAGTGGATGCACTGATGACGGGTAAGGAAGGAGAAAAAGGGAATAAGAAATGGGAGACGGGGTGGTGGTGATTTGAGAATGAGCGTTTACAAGTGGGATCTTTATGGTTAACAGTGATGTCTCAGGTGGGAGCGAGGGGCTGACAGGTGGTGAAGGGAAGTACAGTGAGCAGGAGGGAACTGAATACAAACCTGTACGTGGGTAATGCAATTGAGATGATCATTCATCAGCCGCTAACATCAGCAGTGAAATGAAGAATAACATTTTCAAGAAAGGAGGATGAATGAAGGACTTAGAGGCTACTAGATAACCATGAAAGCCATAAGCGGTATCATTCGTATTGTGTAAGGTTGGATTTTTCATAAAGATACAACTTCTCATTTCAAGCAAAGAGAAGTTTTCCAGTGTCAATGAAAAAGTAGAACGCCGAACTCAGCTTCAGGGCTGTTAGTAGAAGGAAGGATAAAGTAATCCTTACTGGAAGAGGGGGCAGCCAGGTTTCAGATAGAGCACAACATTTAAAGGAAAGCTCAGGGAGGGGCTGGGGAAATTATGCATTTGACAGGTGATAGCTCATGTGAGTTGTAGAGGGCACAGTACGAGGGCTTGAGCCACGAGAAGCGTGGAATCTCACACAGCCATCGTTCAGCAACTAAAGACAGACTCGAAGACTTGAGCACAGAGACATAGTTAAGGAGGAACAGTCTAGGTAGAGCAAACATCTGCCTTCCTTCTTTTTGCCTATTAATTCAATATCATTTTGAGTAGGGTTCTTTGTACTTTCTGAAATGTTCAAGTGTCCTGATTTGGTAGACAAATTATAAACTCACCCTACTTTCAAGGGAGGCAGGTAAATAGGAATAAGATCCAAGTGGGATTTGTGTTCATATTCTCTCAGGGATAATTTGGTAATCGATTCTAATTAGAGCTTTATTTTTATAATTCGTCCTGTAAGTGACCATTCTGTCGTGATTAGTCTTACAGTGCCAACATCAGAGGAGGGGTGCTGGTGTTTACTGCGATAGCTTGGGCACGTTCAGTTGGTGTAAATACTAGACTTACTAGCAATTCGTGACAGCTGAATGACCACGCTGATAATAGATGTTTACATAATGTTGCTGCATTCTTCCCTTGCTAGGAGTATTTTCTTATCTAGTATATTCTAATCTATCAATGGTCATGTGAAGATAGAAATAAAGATTGACATGATACAGCCACAAAACATGGAAAGAAGGGTTCCTAGGATCCCCCAGCAGCTGGGATGAAGCAAAGAATGATCCTTCCCTAGAGCTTTCACAAGGAGCATGACCCCAAATACAATTTCATTGTGGACTTCTAGCCCCCAGAACTGTGAAAGAATACATTTCTATTATTTTATGATAATCCTTATGGCAGTCCTAGGAAATGAGGCAAGAAACCAGGATAAATTTTTGCTTGGTTACACGTCCCAGTTTAGACACCTTTTCTGTTTCAAGATGAAAGACAGAGTCACATTTTCATATATGTGTAAAGAAACTGCCAAACTGTTGTTTTTAATGAAGTCTCCTTTTCACATTGCTATCTTCAGAGAAGTGATTTATGGTGTAAACATGGCATGTTGCTAGGTGAAGTCAGTATATTAATTAAGTTTCTTTCAAATAGACTTTAAGACTTAGAGTCAGATAGACACCATATACGATGGAATTTTGCATAAACTAAAAGCTAAAAAAGTGCGACAGAATAGGGAAATATTGTTGATTCAAACATCAAACTGAATGATAGTATTTATAAAGCAATAAAATTTAAAGCTCAAATCCTAAATAAGAAACCATTCCTTGACACTGCTAAGTAAGGACAACAGAGGGTTCTTTTAGTTACAAGAATATCTGCTTCTGAAAATCAGAGCACACTCACTTGCCAAGGGGTGGAGTTCTTGAGGCAATAATCAAGAAAATATATTCAAGAGCTAAGGCAATTCAGTGCGCTGTGTGTCAATCAAATCAGAAGAAAACAAGGAAATGTAAAATATAGCAATGTTAGAGGTGACATAATGTAGTTGTCAAGGAAAATTAGATTCCCCATGTGTTTCAGTCCCTTTAGCATGCAACTACATGTGTCTGAATTCAAAGGATCTGACAAATTACCAAGGGTAGTAACATTAAGCAAAATGGAAAAATAATTAAGAAATGAAATGTCAGAAAATTCACCTTGCAAAAGGGGCAGCAAGTAGGGGATTAGAGAAGGGAGAGAGAAAAGTGGCTTTTATAAGGTATAGCAGTGCTTCCTTGGGCAATGAGTTATGGATATAGGGTGTTGACTTAGTCATAAGATGTTTAGAATGGAAATAATTTGTAGAATCCAATGTACTCAATTCTAATATGAAGGCAGTAGATGATCTAATACATGCTCTCATAAGAGAAAAACTCAAATCAACTCAAGGTGCAGGGCATGGGAAGAAAGAACTGGGGAGAGAGTAGGAGGGAGGCTGATGGGGGGTTACCGTGCATGGCACACCTCTTGGGTGGGACACAACTGTAAGAGGGACTTTACCTAACAAATGCAAACAATGTAACCTAATTCTCTGTACCCCAATGAACCTGAAACAATAAAAAAAAAATTCAATGTAATAAAAATAAAGCCTTGGAAAAGCAAAAAGAAAAAATATATATGTGTAACTATGATTCCATTTTTGTCTCTTTATTTTGTTTTGAACTTTCATTACCACCGTGAATAGAAAATAAGAGGTTTAAAGATTCAGAAGACTGTTATTTCTTTTTAGGTAGCAAATTTCTATGGCCAAACAAATTTCTTTATGAGAGCACATATTTTATGCACTGGTAATATTGCTTTAAAGTTTATAATTAAGTTTGAAACAATTAAAATTAATGGTGAAGAGACCTGATTCAACACTAACAAATGTCCAAATTACTAAAGTTAATTTCAGATATTGGGTAAATTTAACACAAATGTTACCCAATATCCTATTGAAAGGAACAGTGAGGAGGAAGGACTAATAAAGAAGAGAGAAACGGAGAAGTTCACAACTAATAAGATTCATTCTGTGCTCTATATTCCTGGGTTTTTTTTTCCATTGAATACACAATTAACTAGTATTATAAAAAGTTTTCTCACATGCTTAAGAAAAATACCACCATATTTATGTGTCTGGGCATCTTTTCACACTCAGATAAAGATGGAAATTAATTGTAATCTAAATTAGAAAAAGTCCAGCAGCAATTTCTCTCAGCATATGTTTATATATTAACAAACCACATACTATTTTATAAATATTAACACCCTCTGTAGTACTCCCAACTTTACAAACTTTGTCTATTTTTATATCCACATTTTTCTTGCCTTTTTATTCACTTTTTTAATTAATGCAGCAAATACAAAGAGAGTTTAATTTAAAAGATTTTAAAAGAGATATTGGAGGGGAAGTTAATCAAATAGCTTATGGGTGTTTGTTGCTGTCCAAAAGACTAATTCCAAAGTAAGACATTATATCCATGGCCACCCAGAAAACAAAATTTGGACAATATCAGTGTGGTTCTAATGGGTAAAACGAGAATATGTTCTGATAACTCTATCATAATACAATATAAATATTAACAAGTATAAAATATCTGTGTTTAAGCATCAATATTAAGTTAAGAGCAATAATCAGGATAAAATAATAGATTTTATGACAGACCTACAGTTAACAAATAGGCAAAGAAATAAGAAAAAAGCAGAAGCAAAGATAATGTTACAGAGGAAGTTCCAAAATAACAGAAACTTATGGAAAATTTATAAGAAACAAGTTTCTCATTAATGGAATGAAATTGAAAATTCCAACAATAAAGACAATTACCTGCACTTAACGGATCTTTAACCAAAATCAACAAAAATATACAGTGGTGAAACAACACTCTGTTTCAGCATATATTTGGATTTCCATATGCAAAAGAAGTGCCTTAGACCCTTCTTTTTCACTGTATACAGATTATTGTAAAACGTTTTACTTCATTGTGTTCATGGCTGAGTAGTACTATGTGAAGTGTATGTACGTAGGTAAGTGTGTGGGAGCACACACACACACATACAGGGTGCCAAAAAGTATACACACTTTTTAAAAGGAAAAATAACAGCATTGAGATGGTAATACTCAGTGTATATTGATAACAAAAGATGAATACAAGTCACATTGGAGCGCCTCTTACAATGGCCGAAGTCAAAGCTGATTTGAATATTACAATTTTAATACAGTAGTTTTTTTTCTTTTCTTGAACTAGGCATACCTTTTTGGCACGTTCTTGTATATGAATATAGATGTATACCTACACACATACAGGCTTGCATACGCACACACACTCCCACACATTTTCTTCATCCACTCATTTAAGTTGATTCTGGGTCTGGGTGAGTATACATTATGTTGCAATAAACACTCAAGCACAGTTGTTGTTTTGATAAAAATGACTCCTTTTTCTTTGAGTAGATTCCTAGTACTGGTTTTGCTGGATCAAATGGTAAGCCAGTATTTCTTTCTTTGAAAAATCTCCACACCATGTTACAAGGAGGTTGTACTAATTTGCACTCCCATCAACAGTGTAGAAGTGTTCCTTTCTCTCTGCAAGTATGACAGAGTCCCATGCTTTTGCATCTTTTTAATAGAAGCCATTCTAATGAGAGTAGGGTGACATTTTATTGTGGCTTTCATTTTCATTTCCCTTCCTCCTCAGTGTTATGGAAAAATTCTCTCAGTGTCTGCTTTTCTGGAAAAGACTTTATTTCTCTTTCATTTTTTAAACTTCGTTTTGCAAGATAAAAAAAACCATGACTAGCAGCTATTCTGTTTAAGGAGATTAAAAACGGTGCTGCGATAAACGTTCTAGTGCAAGTATTTTATTTTATTTATAAAATGACCTGCCCCCTCGCTTTGGATCAATACCCAGTAGTAGATTGCTGGATATAATCTTAGTTACTTTTAGTTCTTTAAGGAATCTCCTGGTTTGCAATCCCATCAAAGTGTACAAAGTGTTCCCTTCTGTCTGCATTCATGTTAGTATCTGTTGTTTGGGGACTTTGTAATAAAAGCCTTTCTCAGTGGAGTCAGGTGATGGATATCTCATTGTGGTTTTGGTTTGAATTTCCTTGATGAATAGTAATGTGAGAATTTTTTCATATGTTGATTGGTCATTTATCTTCTTTTGAGAAGCTTCTTTCTGTTCATGTATTTTCCCACTTTTTAATGGGAATATTTGATTTTTTTTTTCTTGCTGATAAACTTGAGTTTTTTTCTGGATTCTGGTTGTTAAGCCCTGTGGCAGATGGATAGTACGTGAGTATCCCTCCGGTTCTGTGGGTTGTCTATTGGTTCTGCTGAGTGTCTCCCTGGGTGTGAAGAAGCTCTTTAATTTGATCAAGTCCCATTATGTTTGTTGTTTGTGATTTCCCCTGGGGCCTTCTTCATAAAGTCTTTGCCTGGGCCATCATTTTCTTCTAGGATTCTTATAATTTCATGTCTTAGATTTAAGATTGTAATCTATCTTGAATTAATTTTAGTGAGGGAATGGGTGACATGACACCTTAGTGATACGGTGGACACTATCTGGGTGATGGGTACCCTTAAAACTTTGAATCAGCCAGAACATTTGTTGTACACCTGTAATATTTTGAAATTTAAACCATCTTTTAAAAATGAATATAAAGACCAAAAGTGGGTCCCCATGCCGTTTTGGCTTGGTGAGTCTGCTGAGTGGTCTGCGATCAGTTTCACGGGCTTTATTTTTTGCTTCTCAGCTTTTGAATTTTCTTCTTCACGTTGGCTTTGGTCTGACTGATGGCTGTCTGTCTTCGTGATGTTCTATTTGTCATGATTCTGCCAGGGGCTCAATTACCGTCTTATATCTAGGTATACTCTAGTAATATGGGGGAAGTTTTTCTCTGTTATTTTCTCAATCAGGTTTTCCATGCTTATGGAAATTTCTCTTCTTCCTCTACAGTTATTTTATTACTTCACTTTGCATTATCCCACATTTCTCTTGGAGATTGTTCATTTTTTATCTTTTTTTCCTGCATTTATTGCTGACAAAAGTCTTGCCTTTGAGCTCTGGAATTCTTCTCCTTAGGCTAGGCTGTTGTTAGAGTTTTCTGATGCACCTTGCAATTCCCTAAATGACTCTTCCATGTCTTTAAATTCTGTTTTCTCTTTTGTCAATTGTTATCTGTCTCTTTAGTGAACTTTTTATTCATGCCCTGAATAGTACATTTGGTTTCTTTGTGATGGTTTCTTATTATGTCCTGAATTTCATTCACATTACTTGCCATCCAGACTATGAATTACATTTCTGCCATTTCAACAACTTCCTTTTTGATGGAGCCCATCACTGGAGAGCTATTGTGATCTTTTGTGGGCAAGAGAGCCTGCTTTTTCATGCTGCTAAAGTTTTTATGCTGGTGGGGTTTTTTGTTTGTTTGTTTTCTGGGACCACTTCTCTCACCTCAAAATGGAGAGTAGATATGGTACACTTTTCCCCCCATGCTGAGATTTCTGCAGCTTAGTGAAGATAGAGAGGGGTCCCTGGATGGCGTGCTTGGATTCTACTCCAGGTGCTTGACCAAGCAGAAGGGGTGCATGCACCACCATCATTCTTTAATGAGGCTGCTCTGCTGTGTGTTCCCTGTTCGCCTTTTTTGGTCACTGGTCTCTGTGGCACAGCTGACTGCTGGTGCCAAATGTGCAGGCCAGATGGAACTGGTTAGCAGGATAGGGTGTGCTTAGTGGATAAAGGAGGTCTGCTGGACATGGTTGCAGACATAGATGTTTGGACAGCTGGGATGCCAGATATGTGGGTAAGTCCTGTGCCTGGTGTAACATGGGACATAGTAGGTACTGTGGATGTAGCAGCTCCTGCAGGCCTAGTCCCATGGGCTGTGGTATGTGGGCCATCGTGGCACCTAGGGTGCCTGTGAAGGACGTCGCCAGTCTGTGGCATGCAGAGTGCCCAGGTCCAAGTGCTGTGTCTGTGCTGGCTTTCATCTTGCTTGGAGTCTTTCAGGTAGTGGCAATGGTGGCAGCATTCCAGCTGCCCTGGGAGTAGGCAGTGGGCACCAACAGCTACAGATACCTGTTCCACCCTGGCCGTTCAGTTGTGTAGGATTGCCCAAGCCATAAGAGCAGGTACTGGACTTTTCGTCTCCTTCTGTGTCCAGGGCAGGGGGGCAGCAGTGGTGGTGGAGGAATGCCTCTATTCTGCCATCTTCCAGGCCAAGTCTATGTCTCGTATGCGCGTGTGGGATACATACATAGCCTACACCTCCCACCCCCAATCTCCTATCACTGCCGTTGCCTCCTCCCCAGCCTTCACACACAGACTAAAGTCTTCATCATCTCACTCAGGCTTCTCATTCTTTCCGATGACATTTAAACCTTGCATTGCCACTCTTTGTCTTGTTATGCCTCAGTTACCTTGTGACATGCTGTACAAATGTCCCCTGACTCTGCTTGGGCTCTGCCCATGCTGTTCCAGGTCACTGGCATTGGTACCATTTTTTGAGGCAGCTCTCTTACCACATTCAGACTTTGACATCCAATATCAAGTCAACACAATTGCCACTGGTCCCTTGAAAAAAACCATCCTCGTTCCACTGAAGCTTCCAACTTTTGCCAAAGGTGTTCCCTTTCTTTTTCCATGTAGAGATGTACCTTACTCAGCCCCTCGAAGAATAGTATTTTAGATGGATGTTTTCAGAAGGAAAGTAGGATGGAGGAAAGGAAAAAGGAAGGAAGAAAGGAAAGAAAGAAGTGAGGGAGGAGGTAAAACGATATCATATTTACTTTAAAAACATTAACCTAGTCAATTGCCTCATCAACCATAATGTAACCTTTATCATGGGAACCAACGAGCCCTGGTTCTGTGAAGAGCTCTCTCTCCCTCTGAGTACCCTGTGTGTTTTTTTCATCCATTTTCCCAAGAGTCTCTTTGGATATTTGTTCCATCTCCCCAATTAGATTTTGAAAGCTGCAAAAATCCTCTTTGTTTCTGTACCAGCTCACATAGGTACTTCAAATACATTAGATACTGACAAAGAAGAAGAGGGAAAAGAGGACAGGATGCTGTTTGGCAGGAAGAACACTCAGACGATTTTAAATGCCATTGTTTACTGTGTCACTGAACCATGAGATGTTAAAACACAAAACCACAGGGAGGGCTGGGCTGCAGTCAG
>CAUYQV010053911.1:0-71676 GCA_963574575.1 Galagoides demidoff
TACTTGGGAGGCGGAGGCAGGAGACTCGCTTGAGCCCAGGAGTTGGAGGTTGCTATGAGCTGTGATGCCATGGCACTCTACCCAGGGGGATAGCTTGAGGCTCCATCTCAAAAAAAAATAAAAATAAAAATAAATAAAAAAAATAAAAAGAAACTCCAAAGTGATGTCTTTTTATATGCTATTGAGTTAGCTGATGGTTTGTTGCCCCTGGATAGCTTCAGATACCAGTTCTGCTGCTCTCAACCCCCACAATAAACTCCCTGACTACCCTCTATACTACCTAATACTCATCCTCCAAGATTAACCTTAACATTTCACGTCCCTTCTGCACTCTTCTCTGACATTCATTCTAGGTCCAATGTTCCTGGTACTGCCTCAGCACTTGTGTATCCCTACATCATAAGAGTACACATAAGGTTTCATAGTCTAATAACCCATACACTTGCATGTCTTTCTAGGCAGCTTGAGCTGGAGTTCAGTACTTTGTATTTCACTTTTCCATCCTCAACTGCTAGTACTGCAGCCTCAAATGGTCTAGAATAGGTGGTCAGGAAAGATGGGACTCTTGAAGAAGTGAATAAAATAATAATCTGTGTACTCAGAGAGATCATTCGTTTATTGATATTTACCCTACTAGTCAAGGAAAATGTGACTAAACCTCTGACACATTTTAAATATTCAAGACTTATTAACACATTTGAACTCCTTGAGTTCCATGCCAAAATGAAACCTGAAAGCACAAACTGTGGCCACTGCCGGGTGGTATGTTCACAGCATGAGCCAATACCTTGAAGCTAATGGCCTACTGCCTTTTGGAGTGCCAAAATTTCCAGGTGTCTCCACAAGACTCATGACATGGGACACAAGCCAAGTTTCTGAAAAAGCACAAGGCAGAGGAAGGATGAAAGCACTTGATGTTGTTTACACTCAAATGAATAGGAACTCTTCTTTGTGCATAAAATAAGAGAAAGAGCATCTACTGTGTACAAAATTATTGCCATCATTGTCGTTTACATGAGTGAAGTTTAAGTCAACATATAGTTGGCTAATCCAGGAAGTTTCCTCAGCCACATAGAGCTCTAATCCTCATTCAGAAAACCAAATATCATACTTGAAGTTAAAAGTTACTAACATATAAATTTAATAGGCACTATTTGAATTACTTATGGAAAGAGTTTATACTTATAAGAGGAATTTTATCAAAAATCAAAGCTTCTTAAGAAGATACCCTTAATGGGAAAAGTCAGATATTAATATAAAGCAGTTTTTGTGTTTTTTTTTTGCAGTTTTTGGCCAGGGCTGGGTCTGCACCCATCACCTCCGGCATATGGGGCCAGCGCCCTACTCCTTTGAGTCACAAGTACCACACATAAAGCAGTTTTCTATGAAAGATGGAACATGAATTCATTTTAAAAATTGATAAGTCTATTTTTCAAGCTAGTTTTATAATACATGAACATAAAAGCTCAAAACTATATTATGCAGTCTCTGTCTTAGTAAAAATGGTAGCTCCACCATATAAAGCTTATACATGTAGATACCAAATAAAAATTAATTTTAAGTAATCAAAATAAGGTATATTTAAATTTATATTTTAAAAGTAGTTAAGGAATCTGTAACTGCCTTTAAAAATGAAATTTCCAATAATTTTTAATAATCCTAAAAGATAATACTATAATACTTGTGTACTTGTTAAATGTTGAAACAGCTGGGTTTATGTAATCTCCTGTTAAGTAAAGACAGAGAAGTCAGTTGAAATTTGTAGTGTATGATGACAGTGAGCAGTTTAAGCCAATCAGAACTCTGGGTCAGCTCTTGACATTGAGATCTTGGCCAACTTACTGAAACTATCAGAGCACACATTTATGAATTTATAAAATGAGCAGATGTTACTAGATAATGTCTTATTCCTTTAAACCCCAACATTTGAATTAAATGGTTGTTTCTCAAAACTGTTTGGGGAGCAAGGATAAACAAGACTTTAAAAAAGTAGTCATCTTCCCAAACAGAAAGAAACAGGTCAAATGGGTTTATGGTTGAATTCTACCAAACATCTAAGGAAGAAATTATACAAATTTTTCTATAGTCTGTTCCAGATGATAGAAGCCAACTTCTTAACTCATTTTAATAAAATTAAAAGCAAAGATTTTATAAGAAAACTTCAGACTAATGTCTCTCATGAACATAGTTGGAAAAATCATGAACAGAATATTAGCTAATTCAATCCGTTTGACCCATAATCCCATTATCAGGGATTTACCCAAAGGAAAAAAAAAGTCATTTTATCAAAAAGACATGGGCACTCAAATGTTTACTGCACCATAATTCACAACTGCAAAAGTGTGGAATCAACCTAAGTGATCATCAACAGGACTAGATTAATAAAATGTGGCATGCATATGTATTTTTATATATTACATATATATGTATATATATGCCATGTACTACTCAGCCATAAGCTGTACCTTATTTTCTTTCCTTCTATTTTTTTCATAAAGTATTTATTATTATTATTATTTGAGATAGATTCTCTCTCTGTTGTCCTCAATAGTGGCTATGATATCATAGCTCACAGCAACCTCAAACTCTTGAGCTCAAGAGATCCTCTTGCCTCAGCCTCCCAAGTAGCTGGGACTACAGGCACTCACCACAATGCTCAGGTATTTTTTTTGTAGAGATGGATCTCGCTCTTGCTTAGGCTGGTCTCAAAATCCTGAACTCAAGCAATCCACCCACCTCAGCCTCCAAGAGTCCTAAGATTATAGGCGTGAGCCACTGTACCCGGCCTCATAAAGTATCATTAAAAGAAAAAAAAAATGCGTCCTAAGAAAAAAAGTATGCCCCAAATTTAAAGTTGAGTAATTTACTTAGATGGAATAAAATTAAATGAAATTGCTAAATACTAAATATAATCTGCTAGATTAACTAGCTTGATTATTTACAAATTCTCTTTTAAAAAGAAATTTTTAGTACTAGCATCCGTTTTTAGTTATTTACATGGAAGTATTCAGTTTAAAGCAGTTAAAAACAGCTTTAAAATGCCATTTCAAAATACACTGCTTGGCACACCAATGACAAGTTCTTTACCTTTATTAATATACATATTTTGATAAAAATTTTAAATTACTTCACACAAGGTAAAATAATTTGCCGAAGGACACAAATTTAGTAATCCACAGAGCTAAGATTCCAATTTAGGCAGTGGCCTTACTTATTTCAGTAATATTTAATACTATTAACTCCTAGAATAGGAAAACATAAAATAGCAATCCCATACTAGAAAGATCAAGCTTCCCTTGGCCATATGTAAATTGATATCTGAGTACATGCAAAGGATTTCATGAAACCATATGAGTTCATATTCCAAACATTTTATATAACCTTGAACAACCCAAAAACTATTATAGATCTATCTTGTTTATGAATTCCCTTGAATCTGTTTGCATTTTCACATGTCTCACCTCTTTGTTTAATATGTCATTAATTTAAAACAGACTGTTGGAAGTAATATTTCATCTTTTAAAAAGATAAACTTCTTTTTTATGCTTCAAGGGGTGTCCTCTAATTACAATATTATCAGTTCTTGTTTATTCTCTTCAAAATATTATAAACTTTGATCATCTCTTGCTTTCAACACTTTGGCTTTTCTTTAAAAAAAAGTTCTTTTAAATGCATTTAAATAAAAAATTCAGAAGTGGAGACTGTTTCAATTTCAAAGTCCTGAAATTTTAAAGGAATCCAGGAGCTTCTTACTCAGCCATGTCAAGAAGAATTCAAAAGAAAGTGTTTCTAAACTTAAAAAATTATGATTCCAAGATAGTCTCTACTGTCAGTGGCACTGCAAAGATTTCCCAAGGACAAAGACACTAAGCTTATTTCCTAACATGAAGGCTGTGTTGATCAGTTTGATGGAAGTATTTCAGATTGCATGTGAAAACCCCACACTGTACCCCAGAAGTGCATTAATGTACATAGTTACCATTCAATAAAAAAAAAATAAAAAATAAAAAATAAATAAAAAAAAGTAATAAAAAACTACTCAGATATTTTCTGAGTTACAGGCATCTTCATATCTTGAAATTTTAACATCCAGGAAAATTGTGGTTAATGTTAATTAGAATGGTATCAATAACAGCAGCAAGATGATAGGTATTTAATTCCAAAACATTTGCAGTCATTCCTTAGAGTACTTAGCAATCATTCTTTCCATAGCATTCCTACATTAAAGATTTCAAGAAGTTTTTTTTTTTAATTGAGCACAAAACTAGCATCCTCTTTTTTCTAGATTTTCAAACTGATTCCTTTTCTTGTTTAAGTCTGTCAACTTAAAAGGTAAGACAACACTACTCAGCACCTCCTTCTCCACTCTCCCCTCTCTTTCGTAAACAAACATCCCCATTAAGTCCACAGATCCTCATTTGCTCACAGATATTCATCAGCTCATTCTAATAGGCCTACGAAACTCACTCTACCAACCAATCTGTTATGATCTGACATTTCTGTTGGTCCACCTAGCAAGCCGTCTGGATTTGAGGCAGCATTCCACAGACATCCCCACGACCCACTGGAAACTGCCTGTACTTCTTTCCCATCACTATATGCTCTAAACATTTTTATCACCTTTTTCTGTGCTCTTTTTAAATCATCTTTGACTTCGCTTTCCTCAGAATTCAGCCCTAACCTCTTTTTCTTTCCACATTCTGTCTTTAGGCACCGTCATCTACAACAAGCCTACCTTTAATTATGCCCATGCAGAATAACCAAATCAGTAGCTCTCATCAAGATCTCTTCAATCTCAGCTAGATGTTCAATAGGCCTCTTAATGTCATGAATATTTCCAAAATTGAACTCATCATTTTCCCTTCAGAACCTTCTTTGCTTCTACTGAGAACTAATTCAATAAATAACATTCTAAGCTCTGCAGGACAGAAAGGACATCCTTGTTTTCTTCTATCTTATCACCCATGTGCAAGCATTCACCACAGCTTGTTGTATATGCCTTCTAAGTATCATTCAGATACAACAGGTATATCCCTATACACCTTGCTAATCTTAATCACCATTATTTCCACCCTAGACTTCTACTCTTTTCTCCATATTGCAGCCAAAATGATTTTATTCGCAATTTACTTCCGAATTATGCTTAAGATTCCTGCTTACCACTGTCCAAGTCTTCTTATTGTAGTTATTTTAGATTCCAAAATCCCTATGTGTCCTTGTATGATTTAACCACTGATTTTCTCTCACAGCCTCATCTCATAAAACTTTCCCACTTACTTTCCATGTTCAGTCTGTGGTGTAAAAATGGTAGCTACAGCTTTTTGGTCACAGCCCTATTAGATATTGAAGTGTTTTTCTTCTCCTTTTGAACATGGATTCACTCTGTGGATGCTTAGCCAATGGAATCCAGAAGAAGTGGCTGTGTAAGTCTCTGCCCTAGTCTTTAAGGGGATTGGCAGCATCTGCTTCCTCGCTCTTGAAAAATTGGTCCTTGAGACACTCATTAGAATGTAGAACGTAGCCATCATGCAAATGGAAGCCCAAGTCACATGGAGAGCACTCAGCTAAAAGCCAGCAACTGCTAGCCTTGAAACTGAACTTAGATGTTCCAGCTACGTGAACCCCAGCTGAATTTACATGAACTGCATACCCAGCTGACACCAGTAAACCTAGAGGTTCATGAGCTGTGATGAAGTGATTATTGCTTTAAGCCACTAAGTTTTGGGCTTGTGTGTTATATAACCATAGATTACAAGAAGAAATGTTTATGTTTTATCTTGTCTATATTCCAACTTAAGAGTTCAGGAACTATGCCTTGCTTTTGACTACTATATTTCCGATGCCTACTGGAGTTTCTGGTTTGCAGGTAGGTGCTCAATTAATATTTATTGATGGATACTACTAATAAACAAATGAAAAGATAAACTAATAATATCCTTTTCAATGAGGGTAGTATAGCCTAATGGTAAAAGATACCAGGCTTTTAGACCAGACTTCATGGGTTACATCAGGCCTCTTCATTCACTGCTGAGTGATCTAGGAATGTTACAAAAACTCCTGTGCCTCAGCTTGATTCTCTATAAAGTGTGGGTAATTTTGTTTTGAGAAGTAAATGAGATAAAATAATGCAAAGGGTGCCAAAAATGTATACATATTTTAAGTAAGAAAAAAGCTGTATGAAATGTGCAATACTCACGTTTGATTCCGCAGCTCTGAGTGGTGCTCATCGTGGTGTGTATTCATCCTTTGTTATCAGTATGCATTATTACAATTTTAACACTGATTTTTCCTTTCTTAAAAATGCATCACAAAATGTATTTTTTCTTCAAAAATACACTTTTTTGCACCCTCTGTCTATAAGAGTGAATGACCTATCAGAGGCTTTAGGTGGATGTTAGTTTTTATTTATTCATTGAAACGATTAAGTGTGAAGCAAAGAAAGTGAACAGCTTTTCTGAGATCACCTTTTTTCCCAATTGACTGTTTCTTTTATTTCATACCCTCTTATTTCCTATTCTTTTCTTTAATGTCACAGTCACCTGTAGTAGGCAGAATAATGGTCCCCTGTGTCCTAATTCTTAGAATCTGTGTACCTGCTAGGTTACATGGCAAACGGGAATTAAGATTCCAGATGGAATTAAAGTTGCTAATCAGCTGATTTTGAGAAGGGGAGATTATCTCAGATTAATTAGACGGCCCACTATAATTATAAGGGTCTTTATAGGTGAAAGAGGAATGCAAAAGAGGCAGAGTGCCAGCGGAAGCAATGAGAGAAAGACAGGACCTGTCATAGCTGGATTTGAAGATGCAGGAGGCCACGAGCCAAGGAATGCAAGTGGCTTCTCAAAGCTGGACAAGGCAAGAAAACAAATTCTCCCCTGGAACCACTGGGAGGAAAATCAGCCCTGCCAACACTTTGATTTCAACTTACTGAAACTAATTTCAAATTTCTGATCTCTAAAACTATAAAATAATAGATTTGTATTGTTATAAACCACTAAAATGGTGGTAATTCCGTATAGTAGCCATAGAAAACCCACACATTAATAAAATTTGTGAACTCATAAACCTGCATGGAATTCCAAAGTTTAATACATGATACATTCTCTGAAGGGGTTTTTGGATTTATGGCTTTTATTCAGGGGACATTTTCCATTTGGAACCATTTCCTTTTTTCTATCTTCCTTCATTAATACATCTTACCACTGAAAGAGATGATAACACTTCTAATTTTTGTAACTAAAGATAAAGTTCCAAAGTGGGAAAAGGCAAAGGGAGGAAAATAATAGAAAAGAAAAAGGAAGTTAATGCCTCAGTGCTTTTTGAGTGTAAATCTCCACTGGAAAGATCAAAACCTATGACCATGACTCCAGGGAAAGGGAAGTCTACCTCTCTAAATTTATCAGAACTACTAAATTTATTGAAAGTATAACAAATTCTCACTGAATCTACAACGTGTAGATACATATTTTATAGCAGCTAAATATCTCTGCCAAGGCAGCTAATCCAACAGATGACTGCTTGATTTAGGGCAACAGGATGCAGAAGCTGTCACACCTGTAAATGAACCTTTAACCGTATGTTGTGACGCATTTATATGCTAATCTCTTCAGAAGTAGCAAAACCCTTTGATAACACATGGTTGGCCATATGTTCTGAATTAATTCCAATAAAATAGAGCACAATTATAATACATGAGGTCCAGATTCTTTAAACAACAAGAATGCAAATGGATTCCTTGCTACCTTATCTTCTTAGACCACTTAATAGAATCCTTATGCCACCCCTGAAAGAATTCTTTTAAAGGAGACATCTAAAAAGTAGAAATTATTCCATTCAAAACTCTAAACATTTATAATGTCTAGAAGATGAATATGAGATAGTCATCTAACAGTAAAATATTAGTATTTGCTTATTATTGTGGGTACTTACCAGGGAATAAGAGAAACAGAAGAGAGTATCTTGGAAGAGACAATGGTATAACACCAACCACACTGAATTGAAGAGCTTGCTGTGATATAGTACCTGCTTCTACACGCAAAGGAAATAACTGTATAACACTGTGGCCTAGTTTATGGAAATCTGTAGTACTTAGCTTACCTTGACAAATTTAAATGTCAAGCAGAAAAGTCACATTTTTAGTAAGCATTTGTTAACTACTGTGGGCCAAATAAATAGTAGTTTACATTATCTGTCTTTTATATAGAAGCAAGAAGAAACTTGCTTGTTGTTGGGAATTTGGTTTTGTATTTCTTTTTCTAATTCCACTTAAACAACTTTGATCAATAATAAGTCAGTTTGGAAGCATTAACGTAAATGGGCAATAGAAATGAGAAGGTTTCCCTAAGAAATATTTTATGGTAAGTTTCTGAATTTTTTGCTCTTCTTTTTTCTTTGGCTGCTTTTATTTTTTTGGCCCCGACCAGGTTTCAACCCACCACCTCCAGTATATGGGCCAGCACTCTACTCCTTTGAACCACAGGCGCCACCCCTTTTTTGAGATGTTAATGAGAGAGACAAAAAGTGGGAGTGTGAGCTAAGCAAGAGTATACTGTGTCTGTGTTCCTAATCTGACTAGATACCAAGAAATTTGTTTGGAAGAAATATAAAATGAAGTTGATGAAATAGTGGTCAGAATAGATCCTTGTCCTATAAATTGTGATGAAACTGTGGGCAAAGCTTACAGAGACGCTCAGAGCCTATATATCAGCATTCAGGCTTTATCCGTGACACCCTCTAAGTATCAGAAATGATTACCAAACAACATGTGTAAACCTAGCAAGTAGTTTTACAGAAGGTAATGATCTTCTTCCTAATTTCCCTTTGTTAAGATTGCCCCAGAAACTTCTACGGCCCTGGGCTTGCAGTTTGAGCCCATCCAGCAAGAAAAGTTACCACTGTTTCAGAAGAGCCTGGATGCAGAAAGAGGTCAAGGGATGATGAATAATAGCTTAAAGCAAGACTGTTTAAAGTGAAAAATAAGTGCATTCACCAAGCTTCCAAATGAAAATTTAAGTAATATAATACAAAGTCCCCTTACTGATGAAGATTTCAAACAAATCCACCTAGTAAAATGTTTTAAATCATGCAAATGTAGTACTTACATCATCAAGCAAGACAGGACCAAAATATTGAAGAAACTTTTGGTCATAACAAAATTAAAAATTGTTGAAAGATCATTATCCAACATGGACAAAGGCTATGATATCTCTCAGCAAGAGGGCAGCAGGGGGTTTAACTTTTGAGCATATAATCAATGAGGCAGCATGGTATCATGAAAAGAAAAAATAGTTCTTGGAGGCCTGTTAAAACTCATAGTCTTTCAGTGACCTGTGAGATAGGAACAGGTAGGGCAAAAAGGACCACAAATTATACTGTCTTTACGGGAGACACACACATTTTCAAAAAATATTCAACACCATATCAGAATGAACACCCAAAGATAATATTCAACCAAGCCAGACTAACAAACACAAAGCAAAGGAAACATCATGAAGCCATAATTTTTTTTAAATCCTCAATTATTTATATAATCTAATTTCCACAAACTGTTCAGTAAAAATGTTTATGTGGCAAGTGCATCATTTGATGAATTAAATTATTTCTCTGCAAACTAGTAGCTACATAATTTTAATCATGTTACCTACATTCTGAGTCTTATTGGTTGGTTTGATTAGTGTGTTTGTTGATAAGATAAAATGAGATAAATAAGATTGTACCCAGAATATATAAGAGGCCCAAATATTTATTTTTCAAATTTTAATATACACCAAGCAAGGTGAATAAATATTGTAGAGGAATAAGCTTTATCATATGCCTACATTATGGATACAAAGGCAGATGCTAATATGTTAGACTTTCAAATATAAAATTACGTGCAAATGGGAATCAACAAAAACATAGATTTATTTCATATTATACTTTTTTTTTTTTGAGATGGAGCCTCAAGCTATCCCCCTGGGTAGAGTGCCATCGCATCACAGCTCATAGCAACCTCCAACTCCTGGGCTCAGACGAGTCTCCTGCCTCTGCTTCCCAATTAGCTGGGACCACAGGTGCCCATCACAACAGCCGGCCATTTTTTGGTTGCAGCCGTCATTGTTGTTTGGCGGGCCTGGGCTGGGGATTCGAACCCGCCACCTTAGGTGTACGTAGCTGGCACCTTAGCCGCTTGAGCCACAGGTGCCAAGCCCATATTATACTGTTTTGAAAAGCCCTACAAAGTAAGATTTTGACTATGCCTAAAAATTGAATACAAATTTTAACAACGGAGGTGAAACCAAAGCTATCTCAACAGATAAAATAATAAGTCATGGAGCAAGAAGAAGAGAAGGAACCAGAGGTGAGGTGGAGGAAGAGGAAAGAAAGGAGAAAGAAGAAAATCAAAAGAGATGGGGAGGAGGAGGGAGACCAGGAGGAGCAGTAAGAGGAGAGAGGGGTGGAGGAGAGGCGGGAGACCGCCAATAACACCTTGTGAATGTGGCAAAGCCTCCTGGTCACCCCTCATTATCTGATTTTCCCTTCTTCCATGTAATAGCAATTGTAACTGTGCATATATTTGGCAATGTACAGATGAAATTTTCCAGCCTCCTATGCGGTGAAGTATGGCCAGCTTACTAACTTCTAGCCAGGCATATGTGAGAGGAAGGGATATAAGGAAATTCCAGGTATGTTTTAAATGCGGCAGGAGTGATCTTTTTCCTTACTTGCCCTTTCATGGTGCTAAGATTCGGCACATGGTGCTGAGTTATCAGTGATCATGCTGGAAAGGGCAAAGTGCTACAGGTGTTCTTGATAATCACATGGAATAGACCTGTCATATGAGCCCTTGACCTTCTACATCAAGGTTGTTGTGCGACAGAAAATTAAACGTTTATATTGATTAAGCCTTAGTCATATGTAGTCTTTTTTACACGAAGCCAAATCAGTCTTGTAATTAACAGTATGAACTCAAGAAATGGTAGGTAGTCTGATACAAATAGAACACAGCATGTCTAGAAGAGAGCATTGGAATGAAAGGTGAAGCCAGAAAAGTCAAGACTGAGAAGACTGGATTTAATTTATCTGCAACGGAAAGTCACAGACCACTTTTAAAAGGAGCATGACACGCTCAAATATGTATGTTAGAAACATAAATAAAATGTGTGGGCTCAGTGACAGGGAAGACTGGACACAAAGCCAGTGACTCTTCTCTAATGAAGGTATGACACAGATGTGTGACCACAGCAGTAGGAATAGGAATGAAAGGAAATCTTCCATTTTAGAGACTGCACTGACAGAATGAGGCAAATATTTTAGTAAGAGAGACATGTCTGTGAGCAAGGAGATGTAAAAAATAACTATGATCAAATACATAGTTAATCTTAATCCATTAAGTAACATGAAGAAAGTGTAGTTAGTGATGGTGCCCGACAGGGGGTTATGAGGAATTCCTTTTGGATGTGTTTAATTCTAATCAACTTCAGGTGATTAGAAATGCAAATGTGGAGGAAGAGAAGCATTAGAGCTAGCCATGTGTGTCTAGTAATCTCTCAGGTAATGATGCCCGTGGACGACATGGTACCAAACAAAATGGACAAGAAGAATTATGTAGAAAGAAAGTAAAGGGGCCAGGTGCTATGGTTTGTGCCTATAGTCCCAGCTACTTAGGAGGCTGAGGCAGGAGGATCAATGATTGAATTCAGGAGTTCAAGGGCAGCCTGGCAAACATAAGACCCTGTCTCAAAAAAAGAGAAAGAGAGAGAAGGAAAAGCAAAAGGAGAAAAGGAAGTCAAAGAGAAAACAAAATCTGTCGTGCTCTTCTTTTAAATATTAAATTATGTGTGTTTTGTTCTTCTTCCAGATGCAGGATGAATATAACCTAAGGCTCATATCATCTGTGAACATCAAATGGCCTGTGAAATAATCTACCTCTAGGATCACAGAGCCAAAAAGAAGCTTGAGTTACCTGTACAATCGAATTTGTTTTACTTAAGGCAGATGATGTACAAACAGGTACAGTGATTAGTCCAAGGAAGCTTCACCACGATAGCAGAGAACTCCCCCTTTCTGGTCTCACCAGTGACATGAAGGACTGTGAAATTAATCCTACAGATTGTCACAATTTTTTCCCCACATCATTATTTCTTGCATTGCCATCAAGGAGATAAGGCAATCATCTACGATACTATCTACGTTTACTATTTAGGTATTCAAGGACTCACTGATCTTTGTAAGCAGTTAAACCTACGTTTTTAAGACACATTCATTTTTTTCAGGCTCCAAAGCAATAAAGATAAAACCTTCCTTCAGTGGTGTAAAATAAATCCCGTGGACAAATCACAACCTCACAGAGCAATTAAACACTGGAAGGAAGCGGGCAGAAGATATATCTGAAAGTAGCACAGCGCAGTAAAAAAGACCACAGGGCTTGGACGAGTGATAAATTCAAGCCCAGCTTTCCAGAGCATGTGGCGCTAGGAAAGTTCACCTTCGTGTCCCAATATTTTTGTTGATAAAATGAAGGTAACAATAGTTATACCAACACCCCTATGTGGATTAAAAAAATACAGCAGCTGATTTAGTCACCACACAAACTTTTTAAGAAGAGATACTAAATGTGTGACTCTTAATTCTAATCACCTGCCATAAACAACAGTTAAAGCTTTCACTCATTTATTCCTAAAATGAAAATAGTAGGGACTCTGAAGGTAACATTATCTGGAACAGTATACCAACCTGTTTTTTGTTTTTTTGAGACAGAACCTCAAACTGACCCCCTGGGAAGAGTGCGGTGGCTCTCAGCTCACAGCAACCTCCAACTCCTGGGCTCAAGTGATTCTCCTGCCTCCACCTCCCTACAGCCACAGTGCCCGCTATTTTTTGGTTGCAACCATCACTGTTGTTTGGCAGGCCTGGGCTGGATTCAAACCCACCAGCTCAGGTGTATGTGGCTGACGCCTTAGCCACTTGAGCCACAGGCGCCAAGCCCAACCTGTTTTTTTTTTTTTTTTTAATTCATCAGAGATCATGTTTTATAAATGAATAGAAGACTTTCATATAATTTCTTTATTCCTGGAATTCATTCTAGAACTTCCAAGATCTACCTCTAAACTAAATCCTGACTGTTCTTCCAACTCCAGCTCCGTTTTCTCCTCCCCCACGTCTATATTCCAGATTACCCCAAGTTTTCTTTCTCTGATGTTGTTCCTGCTGGCTTATCCTTATTTGATAACTAATGTACTGTCTTATGCCATGAACTGCATTTTTCAAATCCATTTCCTCATAATAACACACAATATTTTAATATTTTGTTTACATACTACATTAAAGCATATTAATTAAAATAAATTGCATAATTCAACACTGAATAGGCCAGTTCCTATTTCCCCATATGCATTATTCATAAAAGCTACCACACTTCCATGCATGGAACTTAAGCCACAGTGTAATTTTTGCTTTGACCTGTCCTGCTGTAGTCACTCATGTCTGGCATCTACATAACACTTGTTTTGTTTTTAATTTAGTTTAATTTTTTTTTTTTTTTTTTAGTTTTACAGTTTTTGGCCAGGACTGGGTTTGAACCTGCTACTTCTGGTATATGGGGCCGGTGCCCTACTCCTTTGACCTATAGACACCGCCCATAAACTTGTTTTTATCCGAAAATTTCTTGTCTCGTTTTCACTTGGGTTATTTTAGTAGTGTTGATGATTTCTTTCAATTTGGATTCATTTTTTTAATGGTTCCTATTAAAGCTGGAATAATAAGATTTTTATTTTAGATACTCATCTACAAAAAAAAAATGCTTTCATAAAACTATCATGATAGATACTCAAAGTGACCTGTAATTTGGATCCTGTTTCATAGATGATGACACAACAAATCAGAGCAATCAAGCCATTTGCAGAGCGGCGTCCATATTTGGCTCTCCTGATTAAAAAATCTTTTCCCTTTCTACACACCTCAGAGATTAGCCTTCATATTTTCTATATGTCAGCCAATGTTTGATCATTTGGAAAATAAAGGCTCACAGAGCTAGGCAGATTATTTACATGTCGACAAAGCTAAGGACTCTACATTACACAATACCGAAATTTTGCATTCCTTGGTATTACCACTCACCTTATCTGAGAAATCGTTAGTTATTGAGAAGCTGACAAATTCCCTGTGGCAGATGCCAGTTTTCCAAAATTCAATGTTTTATTTAAAAGCTTGAATTTTAGAATCAGCATCCAAAAACTGCCAGTTGTTTTCTTAAAGGGACAGATTGATTTCTTTCTTTTGAAAAACATGCCAGCTAAATAAGCAAGTGTTAATGATCCTAGTTTGTCAGTTGTTCCTTCGAGGACAGCCTATCAGCGAGCACAACCACGCAAGTCCTTCTGTTGCATACGACCAGCGGGGCTTCCATGTGACAGGTGCTTTCTGCAGACATTTCATTTAGTTTCCCAGAATGCAAAACTATGTCACTGTAGGGTGGAGAGTCAATAAAATCAACAGTTTATGCTTTTTTGAGACATACATTCTTAAGCAAAATTCTTTTAGCATATAGGGTGGCCATAAAGTTCGTGTGCAATTTTAAATTGCACACTATCTTGAATTGCACGTGAACTTCATGGCCACCCTGCATTTTGTTGGAATTCCTCATGAGTGTATGACAGTGGTGAGTACAATGACTGCTCCTTTCAGTTAGGTACCACGCCTTGCTTCACACTGATGGTTGCTTTAGCATCATCAATGCAAACGTCTACAAGTGGAAAAGGCAAACCATGTCCTGACATTATTATGAAAATAGTTTTGATTTCATGGACCCCCCTTGTGGGATCTCAAAAGTCCCCAGGATCCTCACACAGTACTATGAGAATCATGGGACTAGTAAGTATATAAGGCTTCTGCCCTAATGGTGCTAGTAATTGTATCAACAATAAAGTAAATGAATGAATGAGTAAATGAATATAAATTTTCTACTGAATTTTCATCCCCACAGTGACATGGAGCAAATAATCTTAGAAAATGGATGTATTATTGTAGTAGTCTCTGCCATTGGTGGTAGTATTGGACCAACATTCATCTCTGCTTGTTCTTCTTCATTGAAAAGCTATCCATCCTCATTTACAATCCAGTCATAATGTCAACATTAACAGTAATCACAGGCTGTCACTACCAAGAAAAATGAAATAAAATTAACAAAGCAAAGTACCACAGGACTAAAATAACATTATGGTGAAAATTTTAACTGAATGGAGTCCAGAGAAAAAGTTTAATTCTGCAAGTAAACAAATGAGGAAATGAAGGGGCTAAACGAAATACTCTGGAAAAAAGTAAAATACTAGCTGGAAATACATAGTGTTTTTGTTCTTCCTCTGTCAGGATAGGAGCATTATTTTTCCTACAATAAGCGACCCTGTCAGGAAATATTTTCCAGTCTTTAAAGACACTTCAAGAGGTTTTCCGTGATCTCTCTTGTTTCTCTCTTTTCCTTCTCTGGGTGCAACGACATGAGTTGGGCCCTCTCTTTCCCTCCTGGTGTTACTGCATGCACTTATTTAAAATGACAAATGAAAATTGTTAAGTAAATTACTTAAAGCTAGGTAAGGTTTTGTGAAAGGTTCCATAATGCATCAAATCCAAGTAATTTAGATAATGAGATTTCTGTTTCTCCTTCAGGCCTGTCCTCACTCACACTCTTTAACCCCTGAAAAGGTGAAAGAAAAGACACCTAGGATGGCACCGAGGCAGAGACCAAGAAGAGAGAAGCAAACGGAACTGAGACAGGAAGCACGCCCCCCTGTGGTCACTGTGCTGATTTACAGACTAACGTGTCCCCTGGGATCACTGTGTGAGAGGAAGAGGATTTTTACTTTGGAAGTAAGCTAAAATGATGATATTTTATGTTAAAAACAATATGGGGAGAGCATTTTAAGTATATATCATGGTTCTCATATCTTTTTCTTGACTTGTTATAAGATTTTTGCTGAGGAGCAAGACTATTGATTTAATGATCGATGCTAAGATGCAAGTGGATTTTTTATGTGTTTTCATGTATTTATCAGCTTTGCCCTCTATATAGATCTGTATTTTGTGAACAGCAGAAGGGACTGAACCCACTGAAACCATTAAACTGTATCCGGTCCTACTTGGAATGAATAAGAAGGAAGAGTCTCTGGACCTTTATTAAATGCATGCATCACCCAGGGGAGAAGCCGGGACCCACCTCCCATTATAATTTTATTTCCTCCATTGTGAAAATTGACCCTCCTCCACAGACAGCCCTAGGATGCAATCATTAACGGTCTTGAGCTTCAGCAAAAACACAGAAATCAATCTGAAATTCTCCTTCCTACACCCTCAGTCTCCTAAGATAAAATAATTTAAGTAGATGTACATTAACTTGGTCAGAATTTCCAGCTAGTTAAATATAATATCACAGGGTTTTCTGTTTCTATTTAGTAGTGTTAGGGATTCCATGGAACTATACCTTTCCTTGAGAAGCACAGTATTGAAGCAGTTAAATTTGTGTATTGGATTTAAATGCTGAGGGCTTTAAATATCTATCCACAAATGGAGCCATTTTCCTTTGATTTATGGAATGCAGCAATTCTTGGCAGTCCCATTAATGCATAATCACTAACTCCAATTTAAGGAGTGGCTGCATAATGGGAGATTTAAAAATATTTGCAGATCATGAGAGTCAGTTCTTTGAAATATAAACAATCAATAATTACTTTTATTAGAGTCATGGCCTCCACCCATGCCCATCACTTCATTGCAAGATGCAGGAACCATAAATATTCTTTGTAATATAGACACAATGCAAATTGGGCTTAACATGAACTTGGTGGTTCCCCTTCATGATTTCTAGTTTCTCAGCATGAAAATGATGGGAAAAAGCTTTGCATTGCCAATTCATCAGTTTATATATTCTAAGCATCTGCAATGCAATGACACAGCTCTGCACTGAAGTCCAGGACAGACAGTGGAAGAGTTAAGAGTAATGCTACTCTGAAGGAAACTGCATCCTAGTGAGGAATAAGACTAATATCCTTCAGTGAAGACATTATGTATCCCAGGAACTCTGTTTATTACATGACTATGTTAGGTTGTAGGTACGAATACTGGCTCTTGCGATAAATAACTGTGTCTCTCACCCTTAACTAAATCGCTGCATCTTTCTGGGAGTCATTTCTCCATATGTTAAAATCATTAGATAAATGATCATTAAAGCTCTTCCAGCTTTGATGCATCTATAATTCCACACTATGACTAAAACAATTTGGAAGTTCTGAAAACGCTGGGACAGTGAGAATTAGCATGCTCCAGAAAGGCTTCCCAGAGGATGAGAACTTAGAGTTTGGAGTTGAAGGGAGCATCTAAGCTCTAGAATAGTCAGAGGGCAGTTGAGGGCTCTTAATACAGGGGGTGTACAGGAGCTTTAAGATGGCTTTGGGGTTCATAAAGTCTCTCCCTAGATTGCAACTCCCGGAGGGCAGAATCTTGCCCCTTAGCACAGTGTCTATCTGTGGATGAAAGGGAAGAAAAGAACGAGACTGACTGACAGAGAGTTTATTATCCAGACAGCACGACACTGAGCGTTTCATCCAGGAGAGAGGAGACTTGTCTGCAGTGACCCACAGCTGCCCCCTCCTGCCTTGCTAACTGCTCTCTGAACCCCATCTCCTGTGCAGACCTTGCCATGCCCACTCTGGGATGCAACTCTGAAATTCCCTGCAAACCAGAACTGGGCCATGTTGTCCATGGTGGACAATTCTGACCTCAGCTTTCTCTCCAGGGCTCACAGAAACTGCTAGTGCCCTCCTCCCCCAAAGAACCTAGCAGCGCTCTGGCTGACTGTCCCCTTCCTGGCCCTCTCTCAGTTCTGGACAAACATGACAAGTCCTACTGTGTGTTCCAGATGTGCCCACACAGACGAACATAACCATTCCTTGGACCTCACCTCACATTCTGCATGGTCTACGTTCTGCACACTAGGTGTCTGGGTACCTTGTAGAGTCATAGGTTGTGATCATAACCTCTTTTCCTGCTCCCACATTTTTAAAAAATACAGGGTATTTCCCAGTTTTATCCACCAAGATGATCTCCCAATTTTCTAAATTCATGTGTCACAAATTCTCGGGGACACACAATATTCCATCCCAACCTTAGTGTGTTTGTCTACTTATTCTCCTGGTATATTTATCTTATAATATGCTTGCAGACTCTGGTGCTGTTTCCTGAAAACCCTGACACGAGGCCAGGCACAGAGAACCTGGTTATCTTAATAATAAGATAAAAGTGGAATGAAATCATATATAGTGAGAAAAATAGACCAGAGACTAAACTTGTATGCTGTGAGAAGCCTGAGGATTCAGTTCCTATAGATGTAAAATAGTTAATTTACTGCTGTCAGGTAGATGAGGTCCTGTCATGCATAGAGAAAGCATAGACTGACCTATTTGCCCCTTTCCCAGAAGGTTGTCTGAAAGAAAGGATATTTAAATTGCAGAAGGACAGAAATAAGGCCAAACTTCTTGACAGGAATAGTTATTTTGTGATAAAAAAAAAAAAGACTATCAAGAGTATTCTTGGACTTTTTCCTCCTAGAAAGCATCCCTCAAATACTAATAATTTATTACCTTTATAACTTAGCATGACCTCCATTCTGGGGTTTTGAGGTCCTGATGTTTTATGGTTGAATCTAATTTTCCTCATGTTTCTAGCAATACTAGGAAGCCTTCTCTGATCTTTCAATTTTGCAAAGTTATTGGGCTTTAAAAAGTTAAAGACCCTGCTCTTAACCCCCTCAGAAAGTGTAAATATATTGAGACAGACAGGAGAAGATGGAAGGGCCCTATTTTTAGGCAGTATTCTCTTCTATTGGAATGACACGTTACTCCAAGCCTATTATCATTCAGATAAGGAGAAAGGGAGAGCCGAGTGTTTTTGTTCACAAGGAAGGCAGAGTTCATTCCATGGACACAGATAGAACCTGACAGCATAGACAAACCCTGAAATGTGTGATGCCACCTTAAGTATTTCCTGCAAATGGAAACAACAGTCAAGTCTGGAGATCACAGGAAGAGCACAGCTTCGCTAAAGGGCCCAGTGTCCTCAAAGCAGTAATTTCACTCTGTCAGCCTGCTCCTGCTTTATGGAAATTCACCTCCTTTGCTTTGCATAGATACCTGTTTTTGTCCATTGGACAAATGGATTGAGAAAAAAATATAAACTTTTAGAAGATGACAATCTTTCTGTCATTATTTTACTTTATGTAGCTATTTTTTTTTTCAATCACTGAAAAATTGGCCAAGCCAGTGAGTACAGATCATAGATGAGCGAATTCTAGCAACTCTGCTTGACCTGTTCAGCCCAAGAGGACAGTGGTGGCGGTGCCATGCCTCACAATGAAGAGTTCAGAAGTCAAAGCAGACAGGTTAATTGTTCTGAAAACAGTTTCAGCACCAAGGAAAAAACAAACTTTGAAAATCCTGAGCAATAATTTAACTCTAGCATCAGCAGCCTCATTCATACAGAGCAATGCCTCACACAACAGACGCCATATCCCTGTAAGCGTTAACGGCTTATGTGTTGGCAAAGATCGCTGAAGACATTTGTAGAAAGATGTACATTGTGAGCAAGTTCCCCCCAAACCCGTCCCCAAAAAAAAGAAAGAAAAAGAAAAAAATCTAATCAAACAAATCTACTTTGTCATCCTGAAATGAATTTGTGAGCATGGAAATTGCATTTCGCTTCTTCCCATTGAATATTTCGGCTGACCTTTGTTCTAACGAAGCTAAGTTGTTAGACGGCTAAGATCTTTTTTATTGTTTTATTGCAGCCCTTTCAGTCTGAGATGTACGGGTTTTAAATTCATTTAACTCGGAACACATGCTGCTTACAAGCCTTGCAGAGAAAGTGTATGCTGTGCTTCCCAACCAGGATCTCACGGCCACTCTCCTGTCTCTGTTGCAACAACTGGCTTTCTTAGTAACTCCGCCAATCCTTTCCCATTCGGACCCTTCCTTCGTACTCCCAGTTCCCTTTCCCAGGAATGCTCCTTCCCCTCCTCTCCCTTTGTCTGACTAGTTCTCAGCTGCCTGGTCTCAGCTCCTCACTCCGCCCACCCCACACAGTGTCTTCCTCCAGTTCCTCCCTTTCATGTCCCTAGTGATTTCCTTTAAAGCACACACAGTCCTTTCTCCGTTTCCTCTTTATTGTCGCTCCCTTATTCCAGTGTGGGCTCCAGGAAGCCATACACTGCCTGGCCTTCTTACCGCTCCCTCTTTAGAACCATCCTTCACAGCAGACAGAATGATAACTGGATCTGGTCAGCCCAGGCCTCTGCGAACCCCACCTCAGAGCCAAACGTTGTGCATGCTCTCCATGGACACCTACGCAGCTCGTCCTCCCCTCTCTTTTCTTTCCGTTAGTTAGCACTGTCACCTTCCCAGTCAGAAGAATGGCAAACAAAAGTGGAAAAGGCCAAGGAGCACAGGACTCGAAAAAATTGTTGCTTAGACACCTTAAAAGAGCTCAATGCCTTTCAGTGCTTTAAACAAGGGGTCCTCAACCTCTTTAGCACCAGCAGCCAGTTTCATGGAAGATAATTTTTTTTTTTTTTTATGGACAGGGGCAGTAGAGGATGGTTTTGATATAAGCCTTGCTCAAACGATTAACTTCTTATGGTCTCTGTGCAGTCGAACCTCTCTGCTAATGCAATCTGTATCTGCAGGTACTCAGAGCCATCAGACATTAGACTCTCCCCAGGAGGGGGCGCCCGAGCTCCCTCGCATGCGCAGTTTATTGCAAGGTTTGCGCTCCTTGAGAATCTAACACCCAAGCTGACCTGACAGGCGGGGGAGCGCAGGGTGTTGGGAGCAACAGGGAGCAAGCAGCCCTAAATGCCCGGAAGCCTCTGCCACGCACTTCCTGCGGTGTGGACCAGGGACACACGTCCACAGCCCAGGAGTCCGGGACCGCAGCTTTACACTTTTCTCACTTAGGAACATTCAATTTTAAAAAAGTGAGAAAAATACTTTGTCCTTCACCTGTAGCATCATGAATTTGAGTTTGTGAGAACATTTTCATTTCCCTTCGATTTCTTCCACACAGTTTAACAGATTCAGATCCAAATCCTCTCAAATACAAGGTCCTTTGGGGGGATAGGTAATTATAAACATTTCAAAGCAAAGTGAAATCCGTTAAACTCTATCAGACTACTAAACAAATAAGAAGCTGTTTGAACTGCCAAACTGTCTCAAATCAGATAAATATAGTCAATCTTCACTTTTTACGGATTTCTTATTTGCAAATTCACCTATCACTAAAATTTATTTGTCACCCCCAAATCAATACTTGCAGGACCTCTGCGGCTGTTCTTTCATATTTGCAAGAGTTAGTGGAAAACTGAGTTACCCAGCACACGTTTCCAGCGGAGGTTGAACCAGGCAACACTCTGCCCTCTCCTTTTAGCTCTCACACTGTAAACATGTGCTCTTTTGGCAGTCTACTTAGGGCAAAGCTTTTTGCATTTTTGCACTTTTTGTTAGCAATTTCACTGTTTAAAATGGTCCGCAAGCATAGAGATGAAGCGTTGTCTAGCATTTCAAAGCACAAGGCTGTGAGGTGCTTTAGGAACACACATGAGTCAGACCAGCTCCCTCCACCCATGAGTGACAGGGCTGTTGACCAGGGGGTTACTGTAAATTAATCAATAGTATTAAATAATGTGTCTCTAAACACGTAAATGTTCATTGTTAATGAATCTGTATATGTTAAAAATGATGTCGGTAAATATTAATTTTTAATGTACATTAAAGAAGGTGTTTATAAACATAAGCACACATAAACTATGTTATATACTGACCACTCGATGAAAATGTTTTGATGAGCAGTGGTGTGGGATTAGCTAATTCAGCATTATAAGAGATTTTATAGAACATAACTACTGTGAATAATGAGACTCGACTATATAGACACCTTTTACGAAAGAAGTGTTAAACTCTTCTGAACAGTAGTATGAGATTCATAATCTCACAAGAACCTTTATCATCAGAAAGCACAAAATCAATCCCTCTGAATTTCATTGAAATAAATATTATTTGATGAACTATTCTTTCTCCCAGTCAATAAAGTGTCATCCATGTGGTTATTCCTTCGATGTAATTTTCTTTTCTGAATCAAGAGATTATCTCTGTTATTGCCAAGATAAAGGTAAGAAAAAATTAGCAATAAAAAATAAAATACCTAAATATTCAGGGCTTTGTTTCCTTTATTACTATAATTACTCAATAACATTTCTGCTGAGTATGTCCATTTGATAGTTACTGTTGAAACAGGTGAAGCCTTAACTTGATTGGCTTTTAGAGTTGAAGTCTTGGAAGTGAAGCTTATTATGATCATCACATTCAAAATTCAGAAGCCATATGTTGAAAATGAAAAATCATAAGCTATAAAACATGCAACTATCTTGTCCTCATACTCTACCAAAAGAGCAAGGTGGCAAAAGGAAGAGCTGGGAATATGAAATTTCACAGAAATGTTGCAAAGAGAAAAGAAAAGCTTATAATTAAATATAAAAGGAGGGCTGTAAAGATGAAATAAGAATTGGTAATTGGGGCTGCATAAGACAAATTTCTCAAATGTATGTCATTGCTCAAATTTCCTGCTCATCTGTTTCCCTATTCTAATGCTCAGACATTGCTTTTCATATCATTTTCATCGTTAGTCATAAATGCTTTTCTCTTCTCCCAATGATTCTCTGCAGTTTCCAAAATTTTCTGAAAGCTATATTTTCAAACAGCCATGCAATGATTAAGAAGGAAAAAAATCAAATGTTTGGTTAAGAATTATGTATGACCATCACAGACAACCTCAGAACTGGCAATGCTCTATACAGGCAACCACATGAAAGCTGTGGACTCTATTTTGATTGCATATATTAATAAAATTAATGGTTAGAGTTCTAATGTCATAAAAAAAATCAATGTATGACCTACAGTCAAATGATCACATTAAATTAAATACATTTGAAGAGTCAAAAGTCAACTAAACTACTATCTAGAAAGAAATAAAGAAAATAGAGGAGGGCAAGTCTTCTTAACAATTATCATAAATAATTTCTCAGATATTAAGGGGGAAGTTTGTTTTCAAATTGAGTACTGAGTAGAATGGATTGTTTTAAAAAGATTCTATCTAAATACATCACTGTGAAATTTTAGGAGACTAATGAAAATGAAGATCCTAAAAGTATCTACCAAAAAATAATAATTGCACAAAGGAAGAAGAATTAGAGATATAAAACAACATCTTATGATAAAAGGTAAGTATGTACTTCTTTTTGAGTTCTAAGAAAATGCAATTTTCTTCCTAGAAATCAATATCCAGCAAATCATTCCATCACATAGGAGAGAAGAATTAAAACATTTGCAAGCATTCAAGAGCTCAGAAAATTGATCATCAGAGGACCCTTTCTTAGGAAGTCACATACATTCTGCAGAAAAAATCAGAATGGGTATCAAGGAAATTTAAATCTACAAGCTCACAAACCGAGCCTTCAAATCAAAAGAATGAAGGAAAATTCCAAGTTAAGAGTAGTGCAGTAAGCTTGGAGAATGCTGATTTCAAATGGCAGAAAACCAGAAATCTCTAATGGTGTATTCTCCAGGCATAAAGTAGAGGATAAAATATTTTAGTAAAAGTCTAGAGTAATTTAAGAGTAAGATAGAATCACACAGTGCAAGGAAGATGATAAAGGTGTAAGAAACTCTAAGATCGTTTTAAAACCTGTATGGAAAAAAAAATAACATCTAAATCTAAATTAATGACTCCAAATAAGCACAGAATCAGTCTTGATGAAAAATTGTATTCTGTGGAATAGAAAGAATTGGTAAGAGAAAAAAAAAAAAACATGAGAAAACATGAGAAGAAATGTATGCCTTATCCCAACGGAAAATAAGACTGTCGGTGATTACATTAGGAAATACATGTTTTACTATTTAAACAAAATTGTTTTAAAATAATTTATCATAATGATAAAGAAAAGTGTATTTAAAGCATATGACGAAATAAGTCCAGAAATAGTTACATGGATGTCAATTGTTAAAGACACTCAAACAAATACTCGAGATTACCCAAGGGAAGGGTGGAGTCCACAAATAAGACATATAATAGTAAGAGCTTAAAAATATATAGCCACAAAATGTCCAAGGATGTTTTAGAATTTCAGTTATTAAGAATGGGGAAAAAAGCAGTAAAACTGAAAACATAGTACTTGGCTATGCCACCCCTACTTATACTAAATCATTTTTTGTTGTGTAGAATAAACCTATATAAATTATATAAGGAAAAGTCAGTTATTTAGTAATACAAAGTGGAATATAAATATTCTCAATCTTCACCCATCAATACTATTAACTCATAGAGTAGGAAGTTGAAAGATAACATCTCAAAATAATAAATATGATTCCAAGTATATTTTTACAAATTATAATAAACAAGAATAGGGCAATAGAATGATGTTATTAATAAAGAGTTATCTGGGAGAGGAACAGCCAGAGGCAAAATATTTTCTGTTCAGTCTTCATATGTTGGCCAGGGCTGGTTTTGAACCTGCCACCTCCAGCATATGGGGCCGGTGCCCTACCCCTTTGAGCCACAGGCACCACCCTCAGTCTTTAAATGTTATTGAAAATGTTAAATGTGCACAAACATACTGGACAGAAGAAAAATTCCCAGAATAAAGGACAAAATGTGCATCTTTGAAACAATTTTTAATGTTACATAAAAAATGAAAGAAAATAAAATAGGGCAAATAATTAAATACATTTTCATTGTCAAAGAAGTATTAGCTGTTGTAGACATTATTAATATTCATCAATATACAGTTCTCCTATTCTGGACCCAAGGAGGATTAATGTACCCTCTCTTGAAGTTAGACAAGACACGTGGACACTTTTAACCAGTGACATGTAAGTTGTAGTGGCATGGTCCTTGTCTGGCAGAAATATTAAATTGCTAGATGTGCAACTCTCTGGTCCCATCTTCCTCTGCCATAGTGATCTTGAATAAAAAACTCATACAATTTAATAGGAATAAACACCTATTGGTCAAAACACTGTAATATAATATTCATGAAAGAAGAAACAAATATGTAATAATAAAAACTATATTATATAACAGAAATGATTTTTTAGCTATCAAATACATAAAAAAATGTAAATATTAATAGTATTGTTGGACCAGGTGTGGTAGCTCAGACCTGTAATCCTAGCACTTTGTGTGGCTCAGGTGGGTGGATTGCTTGAGCTGAGGAGTTCGAGACCAGCCTACATAAGAACGAGACTCTGTCTCTAAAACATAGCCAGGCATTGTGGTGGGTGCCTGTAGTCCCAGCTACTTGGGAGGCTGAGGCTGCCAAGGGTGACAAAGTGAGACTCTGTCTCAACAAAACCAAAACAAAACAAAAAAACAACATTGTTGAAAGTCTGAATGACCACACTTTTCATAGACTATTGACAGGGTTTAGGTATGGAGTTACTTAGTGTATATCAGAAACATTTGCCTAAACACTCATGGCCTGTGATTCAGTAATTATGCTTCTGTGATTAGAAATGATGAAAAATATATATGAAGAAGGATTTTCATTGGCAACAATATTTTACGATGGACAAAAAAATTGTAAAAAATGCAAAAATTAGGAGATGGTCAATTAAATTAGGGCATGAATATTAGGAAGCTATGAAAATGAAGTTTACAAAAGGCTTTAATGCAGCTCTGAAGACATAAATTTATTTATTTTATTTATTATTAGTTTTTTTTTTTTTTATTTGGCTGGGGCTGGGTTTGAACCCACCACCTCTGAATATGGGACCGGCGCCCTACCCTTTGAGCCACAAGTGCTGCCCATACATTTATTTTTTAATGAGGCAATTCTTTTCTATCCACCAAAACATAAGTTAAAACATCAACAGATGTCTAGAGTCTAGCAAAAATTCAAAAATATTCCTTTAAGTTTTAGGGAAAGCTAAAATCTTTCTACTTTCATGCTCATGGAAAGACAATGTATTGGAAAATGTACTTCAAGGCCCTTGTTCATCTCCTGCTCCCATCAATAAGCCCACATTAAGTTCATAGCTTCACAAAATAAAGTGGTTAAAGATTCATAAATTTCCATGATGTTTGGCCAGAAATATACAGTTCATACCCTGCACCATAAGGCAGGCTGAAAGTACGTATTGATGCAAGTAACATTTTAGCATTTTATTTAGTAATCCAGTTTAAATCAGATTTATAGCATAAATAGCTTAATATCTGGCTTTAGATAGGGCACATAATTAGCTTTTTAGGACAAACTAGGGATAAAGCTTCATAAACATATAGGACTAGTTAAGAAAGCCTGAGTAGCTGAGTTCCTTCATCTTTCTTTATTGCATATATTTAGACTGTGGTCTTTGTGTTAATATTCTATTTGTGAACACTTGTGAATTGTTACACTGAATTAACTTCAAAGTGATATTCAGAAACTAAGTCATAATCATAACCCATTACTTAGACTTGATATAGGTTAAGAAATGGCAAAATGAGCAGTCTCCTTAGGTGATATTAGTGCTGTGACACAAGCCAAAAAACATCATAAAATCCTTTATTTATCCCTCTGGGCTCAGTTAATGTTCAAAACCTGACTTCTCCTCTTATTGATCTGAGACCCCAGTAACACAAAAGCACAATTTATAACAGCGCCGCTCAGGAAGCAAATGTCTTGCATAACTGTACTTTCCTTTGCTTATAATAGTTTTAATCTTCTTTATTTCATATTCCAGGTAAACTATTAGCTTTTAACTCCTACAGGAACCATTTCCTAAAGAAGAAAATCTGATACATTTTAAATCTATGCAAGAAAAATGGATTTGTTTCTAACTGTTGTGACAACTGGCTCACCCTATGAGGGAAAAAAGAAAGCTGGATTCCCTACTTTCAGGCTTTATTTAAACCAAATAAATCTACATGAATTCAAGATTCATTTTGAATCATTAAATGAAAAATAGGCTGGTAGTAAATAAAAGTATTGAAAAACTTTTTCAAATAATCTTAAGTGAGTAAGGCTTCTCTGAACAAGGTTCAAAATCTAGAGGCAATAAAACAAATGATTTATACGCCCCCACACCCACAGAAATACGAATGATTGTAAATTCGTAAAATTCATTGTAAATTTTAGTGATGAGACACCAATAACAAAATTTTGAAAGGTTCGACGTGTACACCACCAGTGATATGAGGCAGAAACAGACGTGCTCATACGCTCTAGGTAGGACTGTGAATTGATATGCATTTTTTGATACCTAACGAAATTTAAAATGCAAATGCATTTTAACAGCAGGGTATCCCCCTTGTAGCAATCTTATCTACAAAGTCACTTGAACATGTTATTACAAAAGAAAAGAAGAAAACAATCAGCTACGAAAGGTAGGCTAAATAACACCAGACGACCAAGCAAAATCTACAAAGATGAAATCTACGCAGATAAAGGCAGCCTTCTGGTTTACGTGGAATAGAATGCAATCAAGATACAAAGCAGTATATATTACCCTACCATTTTAGCAACCATTGATAATGATTATCTCAGAGAAGTGGAATTGATATGTGTATGGAAGGAAAATAATATTTATAACATCTCTTTGGTGGTTATTTTCATCATTGTTTGTAAACTTCAAAATCTAAAGACCTTAAGAATCTAAATTCAAAATTTCTGCACGTCTTAAATCATCCACAACAAAATGTTATTGTGAACAAATATTTTAATTCTTTTGTTTGATTTCTGTCATGTTAAAGCTGCATCAGTTTTTTCAGATAATCACAATTTTTCAGCTGAAATTCTCAAACTTCTATAATAATCAAAGTGTAGATAGTATAAAACCTGGGTTAATGTTATGAGAGACACTAGTGAGGTATTATCATCTCTGAGATTATTCAAAATAACTACACACATCAATGTTCTAAAATATTTGGTAAAACCTACAACTTGCAATTTGCTTCAACAGTAATAAGCTGAAATAGTGTTTACTATAATTAAATAGTATAATCCTAATAAATTTATTTGTCTAAAAACCACCCAAAATTTATGTAATCTATGCCAAGTGATAACTGAATTGAAGAGATTTTGGCAATGAAAGAAAAAACAATCATATGCAAAATAAAATAAAAATTATCATTTCCTAATGTGATTCAAAAGACCAAAATAATTGAAATTGTTTTCAACAGATCTGCAACTGGTATTATAGCTCACATGAATCATTTCTCATTGGGTCATCCAGATTTTCAACAATATACTCTAAATCGCTATTTAGGACAAAAGTTTTTCCTCACCAAGAATCTTTTTTATATATTCTATACAATTTTTGGAAGCACCGTTTTGGCTTTTAATCTAATTTGATTCGGATCTAGTTCTGAGGCATGGAATAATACCTTTTAAATGATCTAGAAATAATGATTACACATTCTCACGCAGTAAGAAAATCATCCAGCTGACCTAGATTAATGACTCCTACTTTTACATGAAGAAAAAGATTTTGCACCCATGAATAATTCTATCCTTCTAGTAGAGAAGCTGATCTTGTTCTTTGTCACCTCAGACATGACCGAAATGATTGGCACAGGACAAGTACCTACTAAAAGTTCAAGGAAATAAGAAAAGAGAGAAGAAAAGACTGTGATCAGTGTTTGGACCATGTGGAGGAAACACTTTGAAGATAAACATTTGACTTTTAGCCAGTACACTCTAACTCAGGCCTAAACCCAAAGTCATCAATATAGTATTATTTTGTGAAGAAACACATAAGCTTTGAAGAGTAATTTTGACCAATGTTCTTACTATTTTACATTAAAGAGTCCAGATGATATAAGGCACCATCAGAATAAGGAGAGTCAGAACAGAAAGAGGTCGTGAATGGCTTATAAACTATAATACAGAAAAACTCAACTCACATGTAGGATATCCTTGTTTTTACTTATTATCAGTGTCTACTGATCTGTTCTCCATCTGTTCTCCAAAGACATAATCTCTGGCCATACAATTATTTGAAAAATTTTTTAAACTTCCAGTTGTTGTCATTAGACTAAAAACGGTCAAGGAGAACATCCTTCTAAGCTGGGGAAGGAACTTAGGAGAAGGCAACAGACTAGCCAACCGGCAGCAAAAGGCAGACAATTGATCCCCAGGAAGAAATCCCAAAGCACCTACCCCATGTTTAATGCCATCAGATCAACAAGAAATGCCTACTATCATTTTTATTGATCAACTGCATTAATGGTGGAATTAGCAGCTGAACAGTGTCAGATATTCACACTGACCAGCCTATGCCTTTTTTAGTTTATGCATGGTTTTCAGTTATTGTATTTGTTAAATTTTAGGGAGAAGGTTGTGGATCAAGGACATACCAAAGCTCTTGTAAAATGTGGGTGGTCACCAGTTTGGGGAAAATGAGGATAAAATAAAATCCTAGTCTCTAATGTTAGCTTGAATGGTCATATAAAAGAAGCTAAGTATTTTGAAAATTATGTAGAAATAACTGTTAGTTACCTGCCCCTGAAAGCATGGAGCTAAGTATATGTGATTAGTACGCATGGGAAAGGGAATCACTGAAGTCAGCAATATTAATCACTATAATACACAGGGCAACTGCTCGCCTTTAAACCCGACAGTTACCTTCTAAGGCAGGTGTCAGAATGATCCTCATTTTATAGAGGAGAAAACAAGACTAGAAAGTTTAACTGATTTACATAAAGTCACAGAACTAGTTAAATATTGGAACCATAATTTTAATTCCTGTCTGCCTATTCCGGTGTTCTAGCCACTCTGCCAAATGACACTAACAGAAACCCTGGCTTTGGAATCAGCTTGCTTGTTTTCTAAACAAAAGCTTCTCCATGAAATTATAGCACCTTTGATTTAATTTTTTTCTCATCTGGAAGTGGGTGTAATAATAATGCCATTTAATAGGATAAGTGGAATTTAACTTTACACAGCATCTCCACTACTCTGAATGGACCATTTAGTTCACCATGAAGGGCTAATAAATACACAAGGAAGAAGGGAATATTGGGTTCTTTTATGAAAAACAAATTGAAACATTTATTTTTGTATTTAATGCTCCAAATGATATTATCAAGTATGACAAGGAAACTGAGTCTTGCCTATAAAGAGTAAAAATGTGTTGTATCATAAAGCTACTAATTGCATTCAAACCTATTTTGCTAATTTGATAGTCTGTGTTCTCTTGACTGCTTTCCATTTAAATAAATATGTTTTAACTAATTAAATAAAACTTTAAGAAACCATAATGCATTCAGTTCAACAAAGTGGTCACTTGAAAGATCTGGCAAGGACAAGAGTTTCAAATTGTTCAACATCTTATACAGTAAGTGATACGCAGTAAAGCAGAAGATGTAATACTACTTTAGATTCAACACCGCAGGTCTCAACAACCATACTCATCCTATAATGCACTAAACAGAACTTTAGTGGCTTATTTGGTTAGCCTTTTTTGCCCCCCAATAGCTTTGGTATATAAGCAGTAGAAAAAGATTCCAACAAAAATGTAGAAATGCACTGGGGTGGGGAGGGGATCCTCTGCTTCTCGAAGATTCCAAGGAAAAACTATCCAAACATCCCTTATCACAGAAAGTAATACTAGTTCACTAATGTTTGGGCACTCACACCCGCTAAACACAGCTCGCAGTTCATAACTATTGAGTGTCTTCACACGGATCTGGTAAGATAAGATTCCCTTTGGCAGAGCTGAAAACTGAGTGTTAGACTCAGATGTGGTGCAACATCACGCCTCTAGTGGTAGGACTAGAATTCAGTTCCAAGTCTAGACAGATACTCAGGCCATGCTATTCTGTATTCCAGGACATCAGGGCTGTACACGTTTTGCCTCCACAGATGAAACCTTTGTGCATTCATCATGACACTGACAACACTTGCCTTTTCTGTGTTCTTAAATTTGAAGATGAGGATTTTATGGTCCATTCCTCCAAAGAACTGAAACTACGTCTGCAGCCTCTTGATATCCCCTGTCTGCACTGTCTGTGTTGCTAAAATTTCCTCTCTACAGGTAAATTACTAATGACACTGTCAACTAGTACAAACTAAACAATAACTGCTATAAGAAATAAAACTATAAGTTGTAAAGTGTGCTTAGAAATTGTAAAGCCACAGACTCTGCTGCAAGCATACACTAAAAGCAAGATCGAATTTTTTCAATTTCTCACAAACAGAAGACGAAACGTGAATTAAGATAAAATCATGACATAATTTGGAATGTATTTCTCAGGAAAACATGGGAAAGTGCACACACCACTGGAGATCTCCACTTGCTGACCCTTCTTGGCTAAGACTTGTGATGAGAAAACAAACTTGTCTTTTTTTCTTTCTTCTTCTTCTTTGAAAACCCTTTCCACACTATAGGATTTTCTGAGCTGTATCTTGGCAGCTGGATCAGTGAACACAGATAACCCCTTTAATTAAACATATGTAATTCACAGTAGCTTATATAAAGCCCAACATGTTTGAAATATTTTTAATACCACTAAAGAGTATATGACAGTATTTTCAAATGTAATGACCAAACTAATCACTCCTCATCCTATAACCTTTAATTTTCAGTATGAAACTACTCATTGTGTTCTATCTTTCAGTCTTAATTTGTCCAGAATAATTTTTGAATAAGCTTCAATGACCAAAAAATTATATATGGTTTCAGAATTACCATTAATTTAGTTAAATATTCTTTCAAGACATGCTAATATTTTTAAAATATATGTAGGATTGTTTAAAATATTGTTATTCCTTTAATACCTTGTTAGAGAAATAAAGGAAACAGACACATATATCACCGATAAACTAAATAATAGACTTTTCTGTGTTCTACTGAGATGAAACTCTTCGATTGGACTAGCGATAACATTTCAGGTTCCCGAAGCAGGACACAAGGTTAACTATGACATGGTCCATGTTCCCCATAAAATTCACAGTCAAATAATGTGTTCCATATTATATATTGTTACTTGTCATGTTTTTCAAAACTTTTCAGTCGATATTTGACCTCAGAATTTTCTAGGATAATTTTTTGGCCAGCCCAGGATGATAAAACACCAAAATTTGAGTTCTTGCCTGAGAGAAATTCATATTGCCTCCCCTTCTCCTTGTCTCTCTCTGGAAATAGTAAATAGTTCCTATTATTTGTCACAATTGATATTATGTTGGCAATTCAGTCTTTGAGTACTTCAATGTTAGTGCAAAAAATTGTCCATAAATGTGCAAACTAAACAAACATCAAGTAAAAGAGAAGCTTAAATAAAGGAAGGAAGGTAAGTAGGAAGGGTAGGAAGGAGGAAGGAGAGAAAGAGAAGGGAAAATGTATCCCCAGTTCTAAATTCTTACAGCCCTGCTGAGTACACCAAGTTACACTGCCACGTAGAGTTTTTCTCTTTTTCTTCATGGCCTCCTCTCTCACACTGCTAGAAATCTGGCAATTTCAATCTATAATAAAAAAAGAAATATTTTCCCCTTACCCTGAACATGTTTATTTCAATACGCCCATTCTCTCTATTTAACTTTACATAAAATATACATATCAAATTGCTGACACATACTTACTTCAGTGGCCTGAAGACTGGGATACTAGAGAAATTATAAAATGAATGCTGAATCTGAAATAGAATATTTTTTTTTTCTATCAAATTCCTGAGCTCAAGTTGGTCTTCGACCTTAGCCCCCAACATAACTGGAAATACAGGCTCAAACTACTCACCACCACATCTGGCTAACAGTATTTTTGTTTGTTTGTTTTTGTTGTATTTTGTTTAGAGGCAGGATCTCACTGTGTTGCACAGTCTAGTATCAAACTCTTGGCCTCAAGTGATCTTCTTGTCTTGGCCTCCCAAAGTTCTGGGAGTACAGGCATGAGCCACTGTGCCTGGCTCTGAGCAGTATTTTAATGTGGAGACTTAATTTTAGCTGCAAACTTTTATGGTTGAAGAAACTCTTCTTTTATCTAATTATACTACTTGAGTTTTGATTAAATTTCAGCAGAAGTTGGAAATGATTGACTCAGGTCATTTTCTCTTATAGGCATGAAGAATCAGGAAATACTCTGGTACACTTTAATAATCATTTATACAAACACATTTCAGTCACTTCTACCCATAAATTGGGTATTTAGAAAGATCAAATTAAATATATTTACAATGCAGGGGTAACTTCTCAGGTGCCCTGAAATTCATCAGAGAGACTGTATCAGAGGACCATAAAATAAGTGAACATTTAATTTTTGAAATTAATCACATAAAGAGCAAACAAACTTCACAGAAATAGGATACTCTATTCAGGGTTTTAGACAAACAACAATTTAAGCCATTTTCCATTCAATTCAATTTGTGCTCATATTTTAAATACTGAAATAATCAGGGAAAAGCATAAGTTCTGACATAGGATATCCATAAATAACTATATGAAACAATAAACTGAAATTATAAAGAATAATCCAAATGGTAAAACTATTAAAAGTACATCAGTTGCTTGAAAAATATTAAGACATAAAAATCAAAACAATCTGAAAAACGACCTACTCACAAATTTCCTTTCTATAATGAACCCAGTAGCTCCTAAATCTATTTATTTGATTCAGGGGAAGACACATATTTCAAGACTCTAAATTTTAAAACTGTCTTTACCCTTAAGCTATAAGGTAGTAGTAAGTTCTTTTGACAGTTTTTCCAATGTTGTGTGTTTATATGAGAAAAATAAACATATAATAACAGGGCACTTTGTGCAAGAAAATTGTCCATGGAATTAAAATCAGAGAAAGCAAAATTGTTGGAAAACAATTCGTGAAGATAGACCTCAGGCCCAAAAGAAAAAAAAATTACACCCATCAGTGCGAATAGAGCAATTGGTCCATGACAAGAAAGTGTATCCATAAAATTCTCATTTCCAAATACCCTCTAAAAAAAAAGAATAATATTTTTGTAATTTTGTATGGTTTAAAAATTTGCACTAAAGGAATTAATACAGAAAATTGTGGCATATAATGCCCCAGTTAGAGTCAGAGAGGGGGTTACTAAAACGATTTTGTGGCCATCGATGGAATACACACACTCACATTTTTAGAATATCTAAAACTGAAATGGAAGCTAAGCAGGTCCATAACCGAGAAGGCTCTAGTAATGGAGTCTTGGATTCTAACCACTTGCAACATGGCTTTGTATCCTCCCAACAGCATTTATAAATCCTGCTTGGGATGATCACTGGGCATGTATTCAGCAAATCATTTTAACACATATCAGTGTAACTTTAGGGAAAAAAATAACACCTATAAACATATCTAGCTCATAGACAAAAATGAAAAAAATATATTATGCCTCCACTGAAATAAGATTTGAGACGATTACAAGTAAACTGTTTCAAATCCGAATGCATAACAAAAACAACATTCTAATTTTAAAAAGTATTTAGGTTATTTAGTATTTAGGTCATTAGAGAAAATATCAAAAATTTTGCCTAAAATTTCAACAATGAAAGAGTAAATATTTAATGGAATCTGGGAATTCTTCAGTACAATCTACTCCAAAAAGGAAGGAAATATAATCTACTCGGTGGCCATTAACATCCCAACCAAATGTTTAAATCAAATACAAGATTTCAGCTCTGACTGTAATGTACTCTCTGTGTACTTATACAAAAAAAAAATTTTTTTAAAGAATAATTCCCAATTCAATTTAGATATTATTTCCCGTAATAGTATTTTCTCTGTTACCTTCTTTTTTTTTTAAGGGAGAGGGAAGCGGAGGAGGAAAAGTCAAGGGAAAAAGATCACATTTTCTGAAAACTCAACAGCCACACACACTGAAATAATCAGGAAACCACTGCCCTTTTTCAGGTTTCTTTCAAATTTTTAGATTCTAAGAAGGTTGAAAGTTTGTTAAATGTTATTGGAAGAGATTACAGGAAAATCTAAAATCTGGGCATGAATCAGCATCTGTTTGTCATAATGTCACAGTACAATGACCCTAGCACTTTCAAGGCTTGATGTGAAGCAGAAAATCTCCATCCCTTTTGAGCTAGCACCTTAAAGCTTACAAAACCTCAAACACTAATACTGTAGGGATAAATTCTTACTAATTTAAGTTCCTATAGTTTCAAATGACATGTATTTAAATACTTTACCTCATCTCAAAATAAAAAATCTGAACCAATGCCACTCTTTGATTTGTTTAGTAAATTCTATCATTATCCGGAAATTCTCAAGAATAGACGTATTATCTGTCATCAAGAGCTATCTCTTCCTTTACAACCTCTGGTTGAACATAACTGAGTATTTACAATACCAGGTTGTCCTGGTATATGTGTTCATGATTTTCTTCATAGGAAGATGCTTAAAGATGTTCAACTTGAGCCTGGTTCTATGGAATTCTTGTATATATTAAAGTCAGTACCTCCACCTATTTGTAACTACTTCAACAAAAATGACAAAACATAGTAACTCAGCCAATCTATCACTACTTACACCCTATCATTACAACTATAAATACACATATGCACACACGTACACACACAGGGAATTCCATTCTTTAGACTGTAGTAAGGCTTATAATCTCAGTAATTCATGAGTAAATTCAATGATAAGAAACACATTCTCAAAAATGATATTGAGGAATCAAGGTTTAAAAACTAAACAAATAACATTTTCTCTCTACCAAGAGTACTTACAGTTTAAACTGTTTCTATAGGTTATGAATCAAATTTATATGAATATTTAAGATAATCTTTTTAATAATAAAAAGTAGAGCAATCTGTTTTTAAAATAAGTTGAAAGATATTTTTCAAACAACATTTTAAATGACATTTTTTTCTAAAGAGATGTCATTTCTTTTTAGTTTCTCTAAATTTACTTGTGTGTAATGTTTTTAAAGGTTTTTAGTGTGCGCAACAGTTTTATGAAAGAACAATATTTTCTCCAACATCTCCATCTGCTGGTTTAGAGAAAAAGTAGATTTTTATTTGCAGTTTCTTTAGTATTTTTATAACTTATTTTCTTTTATGTAATTGAAATAAAAAGTTATTAAATAATTTGTAACCATATTGATAACTATTTGTTGAAGTCATTCATCAAAAGAATTAGAAGGGGGAGATTCTGAAGAGTAAATTCAATATTTAATACTTTCAATCCCCAAGTCCTATGGGATAAAAATACTCATGGTTTTAACCCTTTAGACAAGTTTTATTTCGAATGAATTTGAGTAATCAGCCAAGCAGTAAAATATACTAAAATTGTTTAGAATGAAAAAGTTCTTAGTATTTTCCAAAAATTTGCCATTGCTTTTGGTAAGTAACTATGTACTATATGTGGCATATGTATTATCTTATAATTAAGATATGTCTTAATTATAATATATAATGTATATATATCTATATATATATATTATCTTCACTAACAGTCAGGTATTTTTTAGTTACTGTAATAAACTGCTTGCATGGAAGAACTATTAGAATACCCTTACATAGTCATTAAAGTTCCTGGAGAAGACCATAGCTGCCAATGCACATGAAATGTATCAAGGCCTACAAGGCTTTGACAATGTCTCAAAAGAGCAGAGAAGGCGGGCAAAGGCTAGATAAAATGAGTTACCATGGGAAAAGCATTCACTTAATCACTGATAACTAGAAGGCATTCATTTAATATTTATTGAATGAATAGAAGAATTCTTGAGGCCTATCCCTGGTTTCAATTTTTTTTTTCAATTTTAGCTTTTTTCTTTTCTCAAAAGGAGTCTTATGTTTGAAAAATCTAGAGGAAAAAAAAAGTGTTACTACTATCTCTAGCTGAGGAGAGAGGGAGGGAGGAAAGGAAAAAAGGAATAAGGAGTGAGAGCGAAGAAAAAAAGAGAAATATAAAGAAATTGGGACTCCGTCTTTATTTCCTCAGGTACCCTTGGAAACAAATGGGAACAAGCAATACTTTCAGGATCCCACTGTGACTGTGAAACGCAAGGGTGTGGGAGCTCAGTAAGAACCACACAGTCAATTTACTCAGTTCAGAATAGCATGAATTTATTCCTTTTGTAACCGTAACCCATTCAGTGGATCTCTCTGGGCCCTTAAATCAATGTCAACATCGATATTTTCAAAGAAATTTCTCAAAACAAATTTAAATTCAATTTTCTCTTTTGAAATTATATTATTAAGGAATAAAACTCAACTTTCTTAGTATATAAATTAAACCCTGTGGGATTTTTATGGTTAAAAGAACAAGCTACTTTGTGACTGAATGGTGATCCATGTTATTTAATACTGTAGTTAAAAAGCAGAATTCCTGAGATTTCTGGAGGAAATGAGAAAACTATGTATATTGGTCTTAGCTATCAACATATTTAATGCTGTTTCTTCCACTTCAGATACAAAACACTCACGGATTCCTCTGACTAAAAAGGCAAGAAATCAAAGGATAGAAGGAGAAGCACTGGAGAAAAACCTTGAGCGGGATTTAAATGATCAAGACTCATCGTGACAAATTTGACATTGGAGATTTCCATTCATTTATTGACTTTGTGGTTGCAGTTTACATAAGCATCTTTCTCTTTTTCTCCCCTCCTTTTTCTCTCTCTCTTTCTCTGAAAAGTTAAACTAATTTTTCATTTTCTATTGGGCTTAGCACAAAAAAAAAAAGAATGATAAAAATACTCTAAATTTTGAAATTCCTAAAGAGATAAAGACATTGAGCCAGAAAAAATGTTAAGTGATTTGTTCAGTCAATGAGTCAGTGCCAACTCCAGAAAATTCTATCCAAGGAGCCTTTCCTCTCTAAAAGGGCTTCTCTAGTTCCTTTTAACAATCAGTGCCATTACTCATAACATGGGAGCTGCGAATGCTGTGATTCAGAATTGTCATGTTGGCATCTTTGAAATATGTCCAGTTCCTCAAATAATTTGTTTTCCCTGGATAATAATCAGTGGAGGGGTAACTTTAGGGTCTGAAGACATGCACTTATTTATTTAAGCTTCACTTTCAGAGAAAAACAAGAAATCTGTGCAAATAAAGATTTGATTATCCCAGCTTCCCCAACCTATGAATTAAACTGTGTGGTTTTAACAAAATGAGATCCATGTGTTTATTAAATGAATATATCCATTTTCTAAAAAAAAATTAATGAATCTATAGGCTTAATATATATGCACATATTCTGGATGTATGCCTTATTTCAGAAAAATTTATGTTTAAAAAAATTTGAAAATACAGCCTGAAGAGCAAAATCTGACGTAACATACACAATCTATGATCTTTTAAAAGCCTCAACAGAGTAATTCAGTATTTGATGGACTCAAGGAATATTCATTTTGTTCCGGGACATATCTGTTATTTACAGATAAGTGCCTTTCATTATTTTCTTTAGTGAATGACCCTCAATCATTAACTGTTTTCAAGATGTATAGCTGCCAGTACTTTCACGTCCTACTTAAAATCTGGGCAATCTCTATATCAATAGTCTTTCTTTGGGATTTATTACTTATTAAAGCATTTGCACACTACAATGCAATTATACACAGATACTCAGCACAGATACATGTAAAAACGGAAACTTCCTTATATCAAACGAATTTTCTAAATCTGCTAAGTAAACAGGTCAAGCGAAAAGCTTTCAAAATTTAATTTATGTGGAGTTTTTGTCTGTCTGTATGACTAACAATTTCCAAAATATTTCCGGGATACTCTTTTACCGATATTTTTCACAGCTGCTAATCCACTGTAAGTGCGCTCTCTCTCTCTCTCCTCTCGTCCCACCTTTCTTTTCTCACTTGGCATCAACATTTCAAGAAAATATTTATAACTGAAACCTTCTTAAATCATAAACAGTTGGATTCTAGGCACCTATTAGGACCACAATAATGCCCCATGCAATCAATAGAAGATTTCATTTCTTCATTCATCCGGGTGACAGTAGTTGCAAAATGACTTGATGTTCCCAATATTATAATCAAGCTAAATCATGTAATGTTTTACTAAAGTCTAATATGGGAAGTGGAATGGCAACCAGTAGTTTGTCTAACGTGGGGACGCCGCAGTTGAGCTTTTCCGTGGTAATTTTCCACTAGCTCCTTTACACTGTAGCCAAAGTGGGAGGTGAGCCATCTGCAAATCTCCCCCAAATTGTTATCTATGCAATAAAGACTGCGAAGATCAAGGCTGGAAAGGATCACCCCAGCCCAGCCGGCAGGAAATGATGGCAGCTGCGGGGCAGAAGGCAGGGAGGCACTGTGGCCGCGCGGCCCTGCCCACGCCCGCGCGGGGGAGGGAGCGCCAGGACCAGGGCTCGCGAGCCTTTCCATTGAGCCTTTTAGATGCCAAATTATTCAGTTTCTAGCATTTCATCCGAAGCCTTCTCGGAGCCTTCTAGCGAGTCCCGGAGCCCTGAGCGGAGTGGAAGGGCTAATACGGAGCACTGCAAAGACTAAAATGGCTGATCGGGGACTTCTCCAGATTTTCAAAGTCGGCCACATCCAACTGCTTTAGAGTTGGCTGCCTTTGCCGGAGCCGGGCTACCTGAGAACAAAGCGCGTCCGGTCGGGCAGCTGACCGCGGCGCCCGGGTGGAATTGCCCCCTTCAACTTCGGCTGAAGCCCAGCTGAGCCGGAGACACTGACAGCGGTCCCCCTACCCCCTCCAGCCCCACCCCCAGCCGCCCAGCTGAGTGCAGGCCTGCGTCGGCCGAGCTCCTCGCCCCCCGGTGGGCGTTATGTAACAACACCCAGCCTAACTCCAGAGCCATCGCAACAACTTGTCCCACGGAAGAGAATAACACGAGTCTCGCGGAGGCCGCCGCGCGAACCTGAGCTGGGGCTGTAGATCTAAACCTAAGGGCCGCAGGCGCAGGCTGCATCTGCCAGGGAAGGCAGCGGGGCTCCGGCAATCTCGGTGGGATCTATCCAACCGCCCCACAGCGCGCCCTGGGGAACAACGTGCTCTCTGTGGGCAGTGTGCCAGCAGGCGCGCGTCGCGGGAGGAGGCGGCGGGAGTGCTGCTCTCGGAGCACTTGAGATGAGCGAAAACCCCAAAACCCAAGGAAGCCCCCCACGGCTCCCTAACGCGCACACTCTTCAATCCTCATTTCCTTTCGCCCCCTTTTCAGCCCCCTCCAACCAGCGGGGGTCCCCAAGATTACAGCCACCTTCTCTTTACGCCGTCACACGCACGCGCGTGTGCAGTCACTCACACCCACACACCGACACACAGAAACGCACACACACACCACCCCACAGTCACACTCCATAGCTTTCCGCGTGCAGCACCCGACAGACATGAATATTCATTACTTACAAGCATTGGTGACTGCGAAGCTGTTGGCCACCTCCAAATTGTCGATGTGGGGTGTCAGTCTGAACTCCGAAGTGGAAAACTGAACCATCCCTACCCGAAATGCACTGTATTCTTGATCGGCGCCCCTAGGAAATAGCCCCCCTGCAAAGAACAAACACCAAGCGAGAGAACAGTGTCAGAGCCCGGGAGGGGAAGGAGGGAAGCACGCTATTGCACAATACCCCCGGAGTCTCCTATGCACGCTAATAGGCCGAATGGACACATCCACGGACTTGGGCAGCAGGGTTCCAACATCCACAAGGTAGGCACAGGGTCAAGAGGAGCGAGTCTGAGGGCGAGGTAGGCGGCCGGAAACGGTCGCCTCTCCTCATAATCACAGCTTTGCGTCCAGACCCCAAGAGAATCTGAACAAACTGGAAAATGTTGTTAAGGCAGAATTAATAAAATTGGGGGATCATAAACTAGAAGAGCTTTTCTTCCATTGTATCAAAGACATAGTCATTTCTCTTTGCTTAATCCTAAGAAAAATATGCATAGTCTAGGCAGTTTAAATCTGGAATGCAGTCAAGGTATGACATAAGTCTACATGACATGAATTAATTTGCCCACTGTGAACAAAGATTACCACAAAATTATGCACAATTCAAAAGCACAGCATAAAAGGTACCTACCTATCTGTATGCTGTTAGAAGAGACACCAAAAATCAGTCCCCACAAAACAGGAGAAAGGAGGACAGAAATATGCATAATCTTTTGCATTTCCAAGAAAAGTAGAGCATCCACAAAATACCCTTTTTTTTTTTCTCCTTTTCCTCCTCTTCCTTCTTTGGCCGTTCTCCTCAGCAAATTAGATCCTCTGCATTTTGAGACTGCAATTTAGCACCAAGCTTCTAAAAACCTGAAGTGGAGGCAGAAGAATCCCTGTTTCCCAGATCCTGCTGGTGGCTGCTGATGCCCTGCGCCCTGTGCCGGCTCCCGAAGTCCGGAGGACTGGCTGAATGCAGTTTTCAGCGGAGCCGCCGCCGTGGTCCCCGTGTCTCGGAATATTCAGCACCCTCCCATGCACTCACACACACTCACCCTCTCGCGCGCGCTCTTCTCGCTCTCTCCACTCTCACTCGCGCGCGCGCGCGCACACACACACATATACACGCACACATACATACACACACACGCACAGGCGAGTCACAGAGAGGGGCAGGCAGTCCCCGACGCGCGTGCGCGACTCGCGATAGGCGGCGGGCGCGCGCGGCCACCCCTCCCCCGCGCCCAACACCCCGCACCGCCCTGGCCGCGTCGCGTGCGCGGCTCTGAGAAAGCGCAGCTCCGAGTCGATCGCCGCTGTCCCTCCGCGAGACCTCAGGTCTCCGGAGCTGTGGCTCCCACCGCGCACTTCTGACTTTCAGCACCGAGGACAGCGCTTCGCTCCCAGTCGCGCGCTCCCTGTGTGCCGCTGCTGCAGCTGCTATGGAGATGCTCCAGCCTGGACCAAATGCAGCAAAGCTGATTTCCGGATGCTGCACAGGAGAAGCCGAACTGCTAATTGTTGTCGGCGGTGGAGAGTTCTCTCACCAGGCTCTCCTGTCTTACATTAAAAGTAATTTCGGTTATCTTCCATCTCCTGAGAAAACCCACTTAGCAATAGGAAACGCTGCCATCACCAGGTCTCACCTGACCCGGCCGGAAAGCAAGCAAATAAAATACCCATCTAAGAAATCTTCCAAAATTGTGAACTTTAGCTTTACGTGATGTAGTCAGGATCCAGGGAAAACCCAAAATTTTATCTTTAAAAGCTAAATTCTCAGAGGAGATCGAGAGTGAGTCTCTGAAATACTTTACACTGAAATCGCATTAGAGTATATTCCTCCGGATCGTGATGCCCTCTTGCCTAGCTACAGTGTGTGCGGGTCTCCCACGCCTTCACCGCAGCGTCCCTCCGGTTGTAGAGACAAACATACTTGGCTTCTTAGAAGCCCTTTCTTTACATGCATTGAAAGCAAGGGACTCCGTTTTAGACAAAGGCTCATAGGAGGAAATGATTGGAAGATAAAGGCTAGTCTAGAAAGGCTGTGGAGCTACAGAATCTTTCCCAGGGACTTAGAGACCCGATTTGGGTCCTGAGTTTTCAAAAATCACTGACTAAAGAAAGTTAATCTCCCTCGCCGAGTTGAACACTTGAACCACTGGGAGAGAGATAGGTTGGGGATAAAAAGTTTGTGAGAGCAGAGTTGGTAGGGAGTGTTGACGACTGGACTTTCCCCTATGGAATTTATGTTCTTCCTACTACTTGTCAAGACTATCCCAGGAAACCTGCTCCCGCGATTCCCTGGGCTGGCTCATAAATTCCTCACCAAGTTGTATATTTTTTGCCGTATAAGCAAATAAAGGAAGATTCAGTGCAAGGAGCTGTTTCCAGCAGGAGGAAGTTTGGCGCTCATGTTATTAGAGGGAGAAGAGCTAATATTCCCAAATGCCACGAGAATCCATCGTGCTGTCTTCTCGTGCAATTTTGACATTAATATCATGCCTGCAGTCCCCATGTTGACTGTATTATCTTATTCTTGACTCTTAATCACACTGGGCCTCAATTTTTCCATTTTAAAAATGAAAAGGACGAACAAAGTGGACTCTTAAGACTCTTAATTCTATTTTTCTGTGATTTCTAAATCAGAATATTTTAATAGCTGTAATCTATGGCTAATTTTATAGACTATAGGTAAAAATATCTCTTAATATTATCACTTAGAAATTATTTTAGTCTGTTAATAAATATTTCACGCCATATATAGCAGGTTCCCTGAATGAAAATGTATTTAGCCTTTTAAATATTAAATAATAAATACAGTAAAAATAAACTAAGTAAATTAAGATAAATCAAAATTAAAATAAATTAATAAGATTAAATAAAAATAGGAGACATAAATGACATATAAATCCAAAGTAGCAGAATAAAGATAATTAAACAAATCATACGTATTTAATAACTATGATGTAAGGCACAAAAATGATTTAAAATTATTTCATCTTTGAAATTCAAAAAATTCTAAAAGAATAAATAACAGAACAGAAGTTTTTTTAAACCTTTAAAAACTGTTTAAATGCCTTTTTAGTCTTTTTTTATATTAAATTTTTTACACAAGAAAAACTTTATAATTTCATACAAAGTAACTTGGAGTGAAATAGAGACCAGGGGCTGGCTTGAATAAGGAATAAACATTAATGTTTAAAGTGTGGGTTGATGTAAATTAAATTTAAAAAATAAGAATGCTTCTAAATGATTTTTATCTTAACTTGTTTCAAAATCAAAGGGAAATATGAACTCAAAAATGACTGAACTACATTCTATATTAAAAAAGGCTATAAAAATAAGAATCAGCTGAATCATAGAGCACAGTAAGTAATATGTAAGAGCTCAGGACAAATATTATGGTATGCTGGGCGATTATAATTCATATATAAGATGATAATAAAAGTTTTAGCAGGCATTCCAGTGAGTTAACTGCTATTCAATTTATCTTTGTTCACAAGGTAGTTAAATGTATATACCTCCCACATATCTGAAAACTTATTTCCTGCAAAATCGGCATAATTATATTAGCTTTCATATATATCACTCATGAAACTTTTCCAGATTCATCGTAATGTTTAAGTAGTTTATATGTTTCAAGTGCAGAATGCTGTCAATTTAAGTGTAATGAGTTAAGTTGATTGAAATAAATGGTTATATAAATAAATAGAAAAATACTGGAATTTACTTTTTGAATGTCCAGAGCTCTACTTTTAGTGTTTATAAACTTCCTGTCTTAAGACTATCTACATCAAATTGATCAGCCATAAAATCAATTTTGAAAATTCCAAAACTGCTAAGTGTACAATTGAATCTAATGGTGTGTTACAAGAAACAGTTTGTTATTTTCTGCCCTCTGCTGTTCAATTTTGGCAATTATCTAAAACTTAAGTATTATTTCTGCTGCAATCATAGTCACATTAGGTAAAAAATAGAGAAAAAAATCTACCTCATCATTTCCTTGTCTGGTGCGTTTAGCAATTTTTAAAATTTTGGCAGTGCAAACTTTTAGCTGACTTCATTATAAGAATTAAATGATAAAAGGCATTGCCATAGATCCTACTCATAGAGTTTTAACAAAGTGGAAATCCCACATCCCTGCCTATTTATCCTCTGGAACTGTGAAAATGAAGGACATCTGAAAGACTTGGTGCAAATCAGCATTAGGAAGAAATGAGAGTCCATGCAACATCCAGCAGGAAATGACAAAGACAGCAGTTCTCGCAGAAGAAACCCAGGCTTCAAATATGAGGTCCTATTGGTTAAGATAATTTAATTAACTGAGGATTTAATTAACCATGGTTATAAATAGAAAAATATATTCATTCTAGGGGGGTATCACTCCTTAATTAAGATAAAATGTAATATTAACACAGTTATTCAGATTGAGACAATATTGATTTTATATAGCAATTTTTGTATAGTGAAATTTAAAATCACTACGTTAATAAGAACAATGTTATTACCTTAAAACAAATATCAAAAGCCAAGCTGTTATAATTTCTTTTTATAAATTTAAAGTAACATCCAAAAATGGAAAAAATAATTGAATTTTAATTTCAAATTGTTTAGAAGCCTTGATTATATTAATTTTAATTAATTGTGTAGCTATAGATAACAATTCTATACAAAAATATTTATTAGAGCACAGTGTTTCAATTTATTATTTCATTCACCATTTACTAAGGGGCTACTGTATCCCAAGCACTGAGCTTGATACAGTGAATAAGAAAATGAAGACAACAGATGATTTTCTCATGAAGTTCCCAGACTTTAAGTAAACAAATGATTAGAACCATGCAATAAGGCTAATAGTGAATAAGAAAAATGGGCTAATCATTAAGGCAATATGATGACAGCAATAAAAGTTCTATTATGCCCATAATGTCTTAGAACTCAGGGGAAAAAGGGTCACAGAAGGCTAACACCTGAGGTTAGCTAAGTGAAGTGTTGGGATTTTACAGACGAGTGCACTTCCTACTTCAAGGAAAGCAGTGACCTTAGCAAAAGTATGAATGTGGTCTGGGGACTTCAAGTAGCTTAGCATTTCTAGAATGAAAAATAAAGAAAGGAGGTGCAAAAACGCACAGGACCACAGTAAGAAATATCTACTTTATTCTATAGGATCCTTAAGTAAAGAGGTAAGGTCTTAAGATTTGTATTTTAGATAAAACATTTTTGAGTCTGTGTGGAAATGTATTTAAAGAGAAACATATTAAAAGTTGGGGAAAAAAAGTTAAGTTGTTAGGTATTATAAGAGCCAGGATTAAGAGAGTAATAGTAGAGATAGGAAAAAAAGGTTGGCTTCAAAAATGGTTTAGTATGAAAATGTCATGGAGGTGGAGGAGATGTAGAAACAAAGCTAACTTCCAGGGGTATAAGCTGGGCGTCCAGGAAGATGTTCTCACCGACAGCAAAAACACTGGAAAGCAGATGCACAGGAAGGTGATGAGTCCAGCTTTGGACATGTCAGGCTTACAGGGTTTGCGAAATATAGTCACTTAAGCTGTTGCATTAGCACTGGACATTGATTCTGATACTTAGGGAGAGGCCTCATGTGGAAGTTTTGAGAGTCATTGGATGCAATGCTCACCAGTTTCATATGATAGTTATTATTTCTTTAAAAAGTTAGTTAAAACACAAAAATGTTTAAATCAAAAAAAAATTGAAAAAAGAAGACACATACATAACTTTAAAATCCTGTTTTGATTTAACATTGATAAATATATGATCACCTTTTACTCTTTTAAACTAAGACGAAGGCCATTGCCCAGAGTATGTCTATACTAAATAGTTTCCCATTTTAGTTTCGTTAAAGTGGAATAAGAACTTAAGAATATTTGTGAAGCAATCAGAATGCTAACTCTTTTTCAATTTTTAAGGATTTTAAGTATTTTACAACAGCCTTGCTCACACATAACAAAATGAAATTTTTGTCATCTTATAGTACTGATCCTTTCCAGAGCATTTGACATAGTTTTCAATAATTTTTGCTTCACATGTTATCAATTTACATAGTATTTTAACTAAATTACATAACTAAATATTATATTCAGTTGCAAGGAAACATTTTTCTTTTAGCAACTACAGTTAAGGCATGACAACAGAAATTAGAAGGTCAGTCTGCAAGTCAAAAGTATTCAGCAGGCCCTGTTTGTCTTTTTTATAAAATGTAAAAGGAAAAAAAGGAGGGAGAAAAGAAATTTGCATAAAACAAAGCTGTGATAGTTTCTGTAACTGTAGATATTGCAAGACTTAAGTTTTTTTTTATTTGTTTGTTTTTTTTGTTTGTTAGTTTTTGGTTTTTTTGGCTGGGGCTGGGTTTGAACCCACCACCTCCAGCATATGGAGCTGGCTCCCTACTCCTTTGAGCCATAGGCTCCACCCAAGACTTAAGTTTTTAATCACGAGGAGAGATACCAGCATGATAGTGGAACAAGAAACCTTGGACTCTCTTTATCCCCTTAGACACACTGATTCAACAGCACACTGATCAGTTTCTTAGTCATAAATCAAAAACTAGTTTAGAGGCTTCTGTGTTCCAGGCAAGCACAGAACCAGCCACCTTGAAATCAGTAGAAAAATTTGAAACATCCTCTCACTATAATCTCCACTCCTCACACAGCACGATATGATCAGAAGGAAACCTCCAGTTCTCACCTTCTCCCTGGGGAAGGAGAGAGTTAGATTGTATGCTCATTGCTTCAGTTTTCTGGATTCTACCCAAGGGACTGACTTCTGTCTTGGAGCGCTGACAGGACTTGGCATATGCTAGAATCCTGGAAGCTACAGAGAATAAAGATGACAGTCTGAACTAGCAGAGGCACTCAACACAGCTCTTCCTCTTAGGGCACATAGAGTAAATGGGTAAAACCTCAATTCCCAGATTCTCCCTTTGGAGGGAAAGAGTACCCCCTTGCCTAGGGAGGAAAGGAGAATCCAACATTCCAACTTCTCCAGGTGCTACCCAAAAGAGTGTCTTCTGTCTCCCCTGTACCACAACATAGAGGGGACCAGTCTAACCTAGGTACCTTGGGACTGCTAAGAACAAAGATAGCTGTTTAGACTAACAAAATGGGTTGAAAAGCCCACAGACTCTTTAACCATACTGGTCAGTAAATGTTTACTTCTATATGAGGCCAATCAGTGAGACTGAGAGATCATGTTGTTTTCTAGTGTGTAGATACTAGCATCACCAAGGAAAAGAGAGAAACAGGCAAATATAAACCAAACAAAGGAATAAGAAAAAATTTCAAAATGTAGGCTCCTCAAACGAAAGTATATAAATTACCTTGCAAAGCAAACAAAGTGTCATAAATATCTTCAGTGACCTGGAGAATAACCAATGAACAAAGTGAGAATTTCAACAAATAGAAAACTTTTAAGGAACCAAACAGAAGTCTTAGAACTAAAGAAATAATAACTTTTCTGGAAACATTGAATAAAAGAGTTGAACTATACACGAGGTCAAGCAGAAGAAAAGATCAGCTAACTTGAAGATAGAATTTTTTAAAGTAATTCAGTCAGAGGAGCAAAAACACACACATTATGGTGGTCACACAGGGAGAAGAGAGCAAGAACCAGAAAGCTTTTTCTGAGAAATTATAGCTGAAAATTTACCAAATCTGGAAGAGAAAATAGAGACCCAGATCTACAGTGCCCAAAGAATCTAAAATAAAAATGGTAAAGAGATCCATACCAAGACATGTTATAATGAAATTATCAAAAGTCAAAGACAAAGAGAGAATTTTGAAAGCAGCATGATAAAGGAGCACATAGAAAGGATCCTCCATATGACTATCAGTGGATTTACCAGAAGGAACCTCAAAGACAAGAAGAAAATTATAAATTCAAAGTGCTGAAAGAAAAACTGAAAAAAAATACTATAGGAGCAAAAGTAATCTTCAAAAATGAAAGATAAAGCCTTTCTCTAACAAACAAAAACTGAGGGAGTTCACTACTATTTGACCTACCTAACAAGATCAAGTAAGGGAATTCTTCAACTTGAAACAGATGGACCCTAAACAGAAACATGATAGCATAAAAGAGTATAGGGAAATACATAAATATATAAATAAATATAGAATACTATGTCACCATAATCATGGTGAGTAATCACTTTTTGTTCTAGTATAAAAGTTTTAAAAAAGTCAATGGATGCACAATATATATATAATCTATTATGTCATCTTTATGTAACATCAGTAACAAACTGCAAAAGAGGGAGAAGTATAAGTGTAGTTTTTGTGTACAATTGAAGTTGTTACTAGCATAAATTAGACTGTTATAAATAAGATATTTTATGAAAGCCCCATGGTAACCATAAAGAAAATACTTACAGATGTTACACAAAAAAGAGAAAGTATATCAAAGCATATCAATACATAAAAAATCAATGAAGCATAAAGAAATATAATAAGAGAGGAAATAGTAACAAAGGAACTCCTAGACAGAAAACAGTTAACAAAATGGCAATAGTAAGTTCTTTCCTATTACTTTAAATGTAAATGAATTACATTGTCTAACCAAAAGGAAATAGATGAGTGGATTTAAAATACACACACCCAGGGGCCAGGCGCAGTGGCTCATCGCTGTAATCCTAGCACTCTGGGGGGTAAAATTGGGTGGATTGGCTGAACTCACAGGTTTGAGACCAGCCTGAGCCAGAGTGACACCTTGTCTCTAAAAATAGCCAGGCATTGTCAGGTGCCTGTAATCCCAGCTTCTTGGGGGGCTGAGGCAAGAGAATTGCTTGAGCCCCAGAGTTTGAGGTTGCTGTGAGCTATTACACCACAGCACTCTACCGTGGGTGGCAAAGTGAGACTCTGTCTCAAAAAAAAAAAAAATACACACACACACAGTCCAAATACATGATTTCTATAAAAGACTCGCTTTAGATTTAAGTATGCATGCAGGCTGAAAGTGAAGGGATAGAGAAAGATATCCATTCAAATGGTAACCAAAAGAGAGTAGGATGGATATAGTCATACATGACAAAATAGACTTTAACATAAAAACTGTCACCAAGGCAGAGAAGGACATTATATAATGATATGAATCAATTTGCTGAGAAGATACAAAAATTAAATACATATGCACCCACAACAAAGCACCTAAATAAATAAAACAAACACTGACAGACTGAGGAAAAAATAGAAGTATAATAACAGTAATAGACTTCAAAACCTCACTTTTAATAATTGTTAGAACAATCAATAATAAAACAGAGTTTTGAACAACAGTATAGTGTTGACAGTATATACCAAATGGATGTAAAATTCATATACGGAACAGTTAATCCAGCAGCAATAGAATGCACATTTTTCTCAAGCAAACATGGAACATTTTCTAAATAAGTCATGTTAGGTAACAACATTAAGTCTTTATAAACTTAAGATGATTGACATCATATAAAGTATCTTTTCAACCACAATGGATTAAAACTATAATCCAAATCATAAAACACAAGAAAAACTGGATATTCACAAACACGTAGAAGTTAAATAATACACATTCTAACAGTCAGTAGATCAAAGAAGAAATTAAAAGGGTAATGAGAAAATATTGAGACAAACAAAAATATGACATAACAAAACTTACAGATGCAGTATAAGGAGTATTAAGTGAAAAATTTATAGCAAATAATAGCTTTACTTAAAAGCTAATGTAAAAAGATGTCCAATGTCACAAATTACCAGGGAAATTCATATCAAAACTGCAATATCACTTCACGACTATTAGGATGGCAATATACAGGGAAAAAAGACAAGTGTTGGTGAGGATGTGGAGAAATTGTAACCCTTATACATGGTTGGTGACATTACAAAATGGTGTGGCTGCTAAGGAAAACAGGATGGCACTTCCTCAAAAATAGAACTACCATATCATCCAGCATTTCCACTTCTGGGCTTATATCCAAAAGAATTGAAATGAGGATCTCAAAGATAATAGCATTCCCATATTCATTTGCAGCACCATTCATGATAGCCCAGATGTGGAAACAACCTAAACATCCATCAACACATAAATGAATAAAGAAAATGTTATACTTATGTGTACTGGAACAGAAACCTCGCTATATGCAACAAAGTAGACAAATATTGAGAATAGTGCATTGCCAAATAATTCAGCCACAGAAGGACAAACACTGCATTATTCCACTTTTGTAAGGTATATAAAATCATCATATTTGTAGAAGCACTCCTTCCATATCCTTATTACTTTTTTAATATCTCACCTAGCCAGGGTTCTTATGGTGGTGCACATAACCCAAACTCTCATTCTTGCAGGATTCAAGTTTTTGATTTTCTTATCTTCACTGTCTTTCTAAGGAGTGTGTGTGTGTTTAATGATTACTTGGCAAGGGAGTACCAAGAGGCATTCTATCGAATAGTGTACCTCTGGGTTCCAGATTTAGTCCTCTTCTCTTCCATTATATTTCTTCCTCATAATTAATGTCAATCACCCAGGCAAGAGAGACGTACTTTACTTGTTGGTTCAGCATCAAAGGAGCCCAGTATGGATAAGAGATAAGTCAGCTTCAAATTTACCTAGACCTCCAACATATTTGTGGCAGGAACATTCCTTCCTTGGTCACTAAATCAATCAAAATCAGGATTTGGGGTCATGAGGCAAACATTATTCAAGTAGGTTCTTAGATGCAGTGGTAAGTGAGGTCTATTTCCATTAGTTTCAAAACAGTTAAATTCTGGTTATGGAAGGCAATCTCATATATTGATCAATTATTGAATACATACTTTTATTTCTTTATGATGGTATTTCAGCCTTTTAGAATGTTATCTTTAAGCCAGTGTCAACAATGAGACATTAGCAGGTTCTTCCACCTTTCTACAAACCCCGTTGCTTTAGAGTGATAGAGTACACAGCATGAACAGTGAATAGAACTTCAAAAATAGAACTACCATATGCAGCATTTCCACTTCTGGGCTTCCTCAAAAATAGAACTACTGTAACATCCAGCATTTTCACTTCCTCAAGTGGAAATTGATATTATAGTTTTGATATGAGTTTCCCTGGTAATTAGTGACATTGAACATCTTTTTACATTAGCTTTTAAATAAAGCTATTATTTGCTATAAATTTCAAATTTCCTTCCAATCTTGAGCAGGTTCTTAAGTCCATCACAATCATTCCTTTGCCCCAAAGTCTGTGTCTTGGTGGGAAACAATGTCGCAAGGGATTCCACAGTAATGGATAAAGCATTCTACAAGTCCATTTGTTATAACACTGAATGAAGGATTGAGCATAAGAAATCCATACCCAGAATATATGTCTACCCCATGGAACAAAGCATGTCCCCTATATGCTGAAACTCTCCAATGTGACCATCTAGATGATTGTTCTCCCATAGGAAATGGTTTCTCTCTGCTATCAGCCATTTGGGTGCTCAGCAATGGCCTTAGCTGGTTGAGTCTTAACAATAAGAAGAACCTACCGTTAATCTCAGGCCTAACTTTCATCTATGACACCAGCAAAGCCATTTTGGTCGTGAATTTCTGAAGAAAAATCTGTGTGGCTGAGCAAAGAGTTTAAATGACATCTCTAGAATGGGATATCTTGTTCATGACTGAGAGTCTCTTCCAAGATATTTGCCCACTTCTAATGGGTATCTATGAAATACTTAAGTATCTTCACACTTTATCCCATCCATATACCTCTTTTTCACATCTTCCTGTCATTCTTTCTAGCCTTTGGCAATTGACCAACCCACTAGCAATTGCCCATAATTCAGTGTGTTTCCGGATTCAGGCTATCTCTCACTTCCCATAAAATTGACAAGTAAACAAACCATCTAAAGTAAAGCTCATTGAATTTATTGATGGTCTGTCTTGGCCACTCCTGAATGGGGTTTTGTATGGAAGCCATCCACTCCTAGCTGATGTTCATAGTACAAACAAGGTCATCCCTAAACCAAGCCTACACTCATCTTTCCTAAATTAACTAGGAGAAATGCTCCAATAGGTCCTGGGTATGTGTTATGTGAGAGCTAGCAAGGCTGTGGGAAAGGTTATGAGAGAAGTTTAAGATGTCTTCTCATGCAATTTGTGTCTCCTAGACATGCAAAGGCCCAGTCCCATGCATGTATGTGTTTATACCATTTCTATTTTATCATTATATAATGCTGAGCATGCCAAATTTTATGGTTAAATGGATTGGGTAATGACTATTTCTTCAAGAAGGAAAGGTTGAGCTGCAGAATCATGTAGTATCCCCCTTACTGAAGTTCAAATATATACCAGGGCTCAGTTGCCAAGTTAGAATCCACTTTCTGAAATTTCATTCAACTCTTTGAGTTGCCAGCAGAGGGAAGCAAGTTCTGACTTCAAATACCAGGCATCTGAGCTATGATTCTCTTACTTGAGCTTGACCAAGACTCTCTGTTAAAATCTCTGTCTGCTCCAGCCATTTCAATTCCGTAGAGTCTACTGGCTCTCAAGGTTCAAGTGTTTCAGGACAACATGCCAAATGTGGTACACATTGCCTGCAAAATGCAGAGAAGCCTACTGAACATTGAGGTGGGTGGTTTAAGCTACTAGGCTCAGATCAGTGGCCTCTTATAAGAACTTCTCCTATGAGTCAGACTCCATAAGTTTTGAGAGATTTATATCCTACCCCCAATTACACATAGTTTTGCTAAGACATATAAGAAACTTGGCACTTTTCGATCATCAGATCCAATTAACATGATATCATATCAATATAACACACCAATTTAACCTTGTGCTATAATTGTAGAAGCTATCAGATCCAGAACAATCCTCATACTTCTCTTGATATGAGGAAATCTAAATCTTATTACCAGCCCAGAGACAGGAAGAGATGCTTGGCTAGAAAAGAAGTGGCTTTATGTTGGAGGCAATTGTTCCATATATATTCAATTTTTTTCTTTCCTTCTTTTCTTTTCTTTCTTCTTTTTCTTTCTTTCTTTCTTTCTTTCTTTCTTTCTTCTTTTTTTTCAGATAAGCAATGTTTCCTCAGAGAGTTCAAAGATTTGCTTCCGGTTGCAGAGGAATTTGAGGGAATTTGAAGTTACAGAGCTTTCAACCTCACATAAATGTGTGTATAAATGTCCGTATTATATGCATCAAGGTTCCAATCCTTGACTGCTAGTATCATTATATCAAAGATGTGAGGTGGAGCATTTAATTGCCACTGCAAACTCTTTTATTTAAAAGCAAAATTAGGTTTTCCACACCATGAATTCCTCACTACTATAGGAAAGGAGGGACGCTGTTAGAAACTTCAAAGCATCTTTCTAGTTCTATCATGCATATTCTTAATTGCATACTCATAGGTTTTAATTTCTCATATTCTATTTGTTTGTTCTCTAGGACCAGAAGAGAAAGCTGAATAGCTTCCATATTTAAAATCACAACTGTTTTCATAACAACTAAATGCAACCTGATTTCCCTTGAGCTCCATTTTATCCTATGCTACCATCAGTGAAAATGAATGTTGGTAATCATGATGCCTCCATCTGCCATAAATTACCCATGTCTCATCCTCTCTCTTTGTAAGAAACATATCTCTTGTTCCTCAACTATGAGCAACATACTCCTTTTAAATTCTACTGTGAGGTTCTGTTTCCTAAGGCCACTTGCATTGCCAATTATTCTATGTCTGAGTCCCTGCAGAAAACAGATGGCACATTCAAGCATAATCCAAGGATATATTACTTACAAAGTACATGTGAAGAAAGGAAATCGCAAAAGTTGATACAATAATTCAGGGTTAGTATTAGTGGAGCTGTTGCTATCCTTAAGCTGAGGAAGGAATTGGATTCCTGAATACAGAAGGAAAGGGTCAAGTAGTGAAGGTCACCTGGAAAGATGCAGTGACCTTTGGCTAAAGAACTCAGTTCCCCTGGGCTTACCTATCAGGAGAGAAACCAGGGAAGATGAATTTGATCTCCCTGTGCTTCCTCCTTCAAATCACATGCACAGGCTGTTGGCTAAAGTTAACTGAAAGTCAGAGAGAAGAAAGCCTATGGATACAGCTATACAGGTCAGTCCCCGAGGCAGAAAGTATAGGAGAAAAGGAGAGAGAATAGATTTGAAGAGGAAATAGGAAATATACCCCATACACATGGGTGTATTTAACTAATCAGCATTTAGATAAATGTTAAAATCAGAGGTGAATTGCTAGGCAGAGGAATGAGAGCTGTGTTGCATAACAGATCAGGGAGGGAAAAGATGTTTTCATTATCAGTGGTTTGTGGGTAGGTTGCTTAGTGGATGGTTTGGTTTTGCCAGAATAGCCAGAAGAAAGGCAGAGAAGGGAAGGACAGCATGGTATCTGTCTCACTTGCTTTCAGATCCACTAATTAAAACTTTAGAGAGGAAGAGGAACAAGAGTTTCTGGGAGATGGAATGGCACAACTAGCATGCCATCTTGGAATACTTCCCCCAGCCTACCACCCCAAATCTGCTTGGATTACGATATGTCTATGCAGCATAAAGATCCAAGGACTTTTTTGTGACTTTGGCATCCTGAGGTTTTTCCACCATGGGAAAAACTTATCAGGTACATAGATATTATCACATGCAACAAAAGCACCAGGAGGCGGGGAAGGTAATGCCGTATAACATCTTTGTAAGTATCAGATATTGATGAGGGGATCAGAAATGAGGAATCTTAGAGGTATGTCTGTGAACACTTGTGAAAGAACTCCAATGACTCACAGTAGTGTGAAAATGAATTTTGAATGGGATAATCTAATATATTTTGCAGGAGGTGTCAAAAGTCAGTGAAATTTTAAATATTCTTATTAAAAATGACCCATTTGGGTTTTTTATTTGTTTGTTTGTTTGTTTTAGAGATAGGGTCTCACTCTATTACTTTCAGTAGAGTGCCATGGCATCATCATAGCTCACAGCAACTTCAAACTCTTGGACTTAAGCAATCCTCTTGCCTCAGCCTCCCCAGTAGCTGGGACTATAGGCACCCGCCACAATGCCTAGCTAGTTTTTCTGTTTTTAGTAGATATGGGGTCCTGCTCTTGCTCAGGCAGGTGTCCAACTCCTGAGCTCAAACAATCCACCTGTCTTGGCCTCACAGAGTGCTAGGTTTACAGATGTGAGCCACCCAGACTGAAAAGGACCACAGACTAAGAAGAACTATGGGAACACGGTTTGCCTTATTAGGGTCAGTTTTTAAAAGAATAGTTATGTTTCCTATATGACCCAAACTAGAATTTGTCTGACCTAAATTTATTTTCTGTGATGGAACTTTGTTGACAGGAATGGAATTCTCACCCAGTAGCTAGAAAGGCTAGAAATCTACCATTGCTTTCAACATAGACACATCAGAAGTATAAAAAATTTACTCTTTAGTAATTTTTTTGCTGTAATATAGCAAAGAAAATTTATATAAAAAAATTAATAGACCAATTATCCTAAAGGATTTCTAAAATGCTAACCAAAACCAAATAATATTGAAGACAGCATAGTTGAAGTTTTAAAAGAAATGTTACAGACCTTGGAGGAAGTGGATCAAGACAGCAGACCAGAAAGATCTTTCAGCTGAGCTCTCCTAGAATGACTGGGAAAAAAGAAAGAATCCAGCTATTCCTGGTCCTGAGACCTTTCCCAGAGTCATAGCTCAAGGAGCATAGCAAGGAGGTGGTGAGCTAGATGCAGTATGTGAGCCAGAGCAGTGGAAATCTGACACTTTAGGCAAGTGATTGTAACCTTCCAGGATTGGTTGGCCAACCCCATGGCAGTATGGGATGGGAGGAAACTTTTCTGAGTTTTCAGTTTTAAGGGGAAGCTGTTCATTAAGTGGAAAGCCTGGAAGACTGGATGGACTCGAACAGTATACAGCAATGAGATTTGAATACTGATTGGAGTGGATTTGCCATTGGGTTGGTGGCTGGAGAGACTGCCATACTGAGAAAGTCTTGGCAGCCAAGGCTTAGCCATTGTGGGAAGGTTGTGAGAAGGTCTTAGTAAGGGCCTAAAGCACAGCTGTCTTAATTCCACCTTCTGAGATCATAACTTGGCTTTTGGGACAGGCTGAGGGACTCCTTCATCCCATGGGAACTGGAGTCAGGAGGCACTGTGAGACATGCCCCTGAAGGATTCTGGAGAGCTTTAAGATCCCAACCCAATAGGGTCTGATTCAGATGATCACCAAAAGCAACTAAGTTAGGAATAAAGACAATAGATGTTGCTGGCTGTGTACTTCCTCTCCTAAAGAAAACATAGCACCACCTCGTATCCCAGCAACATATTTAAGTTGGTCCTTTTTGCTATATGTAAATATTTTTATAGTATTTGTTTTCTATTTTTTCTCTTCTTTTCTATATTGCTGAGGTAATTGCACATTTTAGCTATTTCAGCTTTTTTTGTTTTGTTGTGTTTTGCTAATTTGTTTGCTTGGTTCTGTTCTTAACTTCCATTTTTACTTTCATCAAGAACCAGTGCTCTAGTATTTTTGGTCAGGAGGAAGACTTTGGATGTACTCAGACAAGTAAGGACCTTCTGATTTCGAGGAACTCTCCTAGCCCAGCCTTTCAAAATCCTTGAGTTATAAGAGTGACCTTAAAACCATGCCAATCAATATCATTTCTTCTTCACTCACTCTCATTCGCTATTCTTGTCCTCATTCTCTTCTGTTCTTCGATTCTTTTCTTTCATCACCCTTCCCTTGTTTCCTTTTACTTTTCCTTTTTCTCTTTCCTTCTTTTTTCTTCTTTGTTTCTTTTCCTCTTGTTTTTCCCTGCTTTCATTTTATCATTCTTTTCCTTTTGACCTAAGCTCTGAGACAAGGTAAGTTGAAGCAAAGGAGGAAGTGAGAAGGAAAAGGAGGATGAGGGGGGTGAATGAGAAGAAAGGACACATGAGGAGGAACCAAAAGAAAAATTTGGAAAAAATGAAAAACCAAAACAGAAGAACTCCCCCTAGGGACCATGAGAAAGCTACTGCAGAAGAGTCTACCTACAGAGAATTAATGGATTTGACAGAAAGAAAATTTAAAATATGGATGATAAAGACAATAAAATGAATGAAAAAGAAAATTGAAAGACAAAACCAAAGTTGTATGAGAGATATGTGGAATATACAGCAGATTTGGTGGCTTTAAGGAAATGAAGAAGAAATCAGGAAATGTAAAGATGTAGTGAAAAGTATCAAAATAGGTTGGACCAGGCAGAATAAAGAAACTCAGAACTAGAGGATAAAGTTTTTGAGTTAATCCAGGTAAACAAAGAGGCAGAAAAGAAGAGAGAGAAAGCAGAACAGTCACTTAGAGAACTATGAAACTCCATGAAACAAACATATGAATAAAAGGGATTGTAGAAGGGGAAGAAGATTGTCCCAAAGGAGTGGAAGCCCTATGATAAAAGAATTTTTTTTCTTCTGGGTTTTCCCAGACAAGGTTGTCTTCTATCAGAGCCAGTATTCAACATAGTGCTGGAAGTTCCAGCCAATACAATCAGGCAAGAGAAGGAAATAAAGGGCACCCAAATGGGTGCAGAGGAGGTCAAACTCTTGCTCTTTGCTGATGATATAATCTTATACTTAGAGTACCCCAAAGGCTCAAATTCAAGACTCCTGGAAGTAATCAAAAAATACAGTAATGTCTTAGAATATAAAATCAATGTCCACAAATCAGTAGCCTTTGTATATGTCAGTAACAGTCAAGATGAGAAGCTAATCAAGAAAACAATTTCCTTCACAGTAGCCTCAAAAAAATTAAATACCTAGGAATGTATCTAACAAAAGAGGTGAAGACCTCTACAAAGAAAATTATGAAACCGGAAGAAAAAAAAACAGCCGAAGACATTAACAAATGGAAGGACAAACCATGTTCATGCCTGGGGAGAATCAACATTGTCAAAATGTCTATACTTCCTAAAACAATATATAGATTTAATGCAATTCCCATTCAAATGCCAACATCATACTTTCAAAATTTGGGAAAAATAATTCTTTGTTTTGAGAAAACAAGAAAAAAAAACATTTAGCCAAGGTAGTTCTTAGTAATAAAAACAAAGCTGGGGGTATTTTCCTATCAGACTTTAGGCTATACTATAAGGCCATAGTGATCAAAATAGTATGGTACTGGCCCAAAAATAGAGACATTGACATCTGGAACCAAATAGAAAACCATGAGATGTAAATAACCTCTTACAGTCACCTGATCTTTGATAAACCAAACAATAACATGCACTGGGGAAATGAATCCCTGTTCAATAACTGGTGTTGGGAGAATTGAATAACCACATGTAAAAAGACTGAAATTGGACCTGCACCTCTAATCACTTACAAAAATTGATTCAAGTTGGATGAAAGATTTAGACCTAAGGCCTGAAATAATAAAATTCCTCAAAGAAAGCATGGGGAAAAAACTTGAATATATTGGCTTAGGGAAAGATTTTATGAAGAAGACTTCTATGGCAATTGCAACAATGACAAAAATTAACAAAAGGGCATTAATTAAACTGAAAATCTTCTGCATAACTAAGGAAAAAACCACCAAAGCAAACAGACAACCTTTGGAATGGGAAAAGATATTTATATATTATAAATTGGACAAAAGCTTGATAACTAGGATCTACAGAGAATTCAAATTTATCAACAAAGAATGCCAAATAATCCCATGTATCACTGGGCAAGAGACATGAACAGAACCATCTCTAAGGAAGACAGATGAATGGCTAACAAACATATGAAAAAATGCTCATTGTCCCTAATCATCAGAGAAATGCAAATCAAAGCTATCCTGAGATATCACCCAACCCCACTGAGAATGGCCCCCATCACAAAATCTCAAAACTGCAGATTCCTGGTACGGATGTGGAGTTGAGAGAACACCTTTACACTGCTGGTGGGACTCCAAACTAATACAAGCTTTTGGAAGAAAGTATGGAGTATCTTCAAAGAACTCAAATTAGACCTCCCACTTGATCCTGCAATCCCATTTACTAGGCATCTACCCAGAAGGAAAAAAAAATCTTTTTTCTTTCTTTTTTCTTTTTTCTTTTTTCTTTTTTGTGCTAGACTATTTATCACAGCTCAATTACAATTGCCAAAATGTGGAAACAGTCTAAATGCTTATCAATTCAGGAATGGATTAACAAGTTTAGTATATGTATACCATGGAATACTATGAAGCCATTAAAAAAGGCGTAGACTTTACATCTTTTGTATCAATCTGAATTGAAGTGGAAAACATTCTTCTTAGTAGAGCATCACAAGAATGGAGAAGCAAGAATCCAATGTATTCAATTCTAATACAAAGGCAATAGATGAGATAATACAAGGGATGGATTGGGGAAGGAGGAAGCAGATACTATACTTCTTTTTTTAGTTTCAGGTTAATATGAGGATACAAGCAATTAGGTTACACTGTCTGTGTTTGTTTTGTAAAGTCCAAGTTGTAGTTGAGCCCTTTATCCACGAGGTGTGCCATATACCCTCACATTGTGCACATTAGGTGAGAGCACATTAATTATTTCCCTCCTCCCTCTTCCTCCCCTCCCCACATCCTCTTCCCTCTCCTTCTTGAGCGTATGTGTGTGTGTCTGTGTGTGTGTGTTTTCTTGTATGGAAATGTACTTATTTATCTACTGGCTTCATGATAGTATTGAGTACATTGGATACTTGCTTGCCATTCTTGTGATGTTTTATTAAGGAGAATGTTCTTCAACTCCATCCATGTTAATACAAAGGCTATAAAGCCTCCATCTTTTTTATGGCTGAATAGTACTCTGTGGTATACATATACCACAGTTTATTAATTCATTCCTGGGTTGATGGGGACTTGGGTTGATTCCACAATTTGGTGATTGTGAATTGAGCTGCAATATACTTCTTATTTGTTATTTTAAAGTGCACTCTTTCTACTTATTAACAAAAAATCTAATTGTTAAACCGCCTCAGGCCAGTCCTTCAGGAGGTATCCAGAAGAAAGCGTTGTCATCATAGGAGACAACAGCTCCATATGGGTTATTACTCTGAAAATTTCCTAGTGGGACAAGATGTGGAGGTGGAAGACAATGATATTGACAGTCCTGATACCCTGTGGACCTGGAGTAATATGTGTGTTTGTGTCTTCATTTTAAACAACAGAGTTTAAAAAGCTAAAGAAAACTTAAAATTTTTTTAAATTTTTAATTAATAACACTTGAAACATAAGTACTTTGTACAGTAAATTTGTTTCATCAAATAAATTCTATTATGTACTTAATTTTTATCCTTATTTCTTTTTTATATTTTCTTTCCTTCCACCAATATTTATTGCACACCTATGTACTGTGTAGTGGGGAAATTAAGCTTAATTTGACAGTTGGCCTTCACGAAGCTCAAATTCTTTGAGAATAGTGAGAGAGATAGACAATTATATTGAAGGGCTAAAGTTTTATATAAAGTTAGTTCTCCTCTAAAGAGAAGAGGCATAATTCAAAGGAGGGAGAAAATGAATTTTATTTTCCACAGGATCTTGTGGAAGAACAAAATAAGAAAGACTTTAATCTCAAAGCCTCTGTAAGTTTTGAGCTGGGAAAAATGGCAGTCTGGTTAATACACTACTTAACAGCACTTTAAGGGGTTCGTGGAAGTACAAAGATGGATCTATAAAGAGGCAGAAAGAACTAATTATGCCTTTTGATAGAACAAAATAACAACCAAAAATATGGTGGACATGCCTGTAATCCTGGAGCTTTGGGAGGCTGAGGAGACCAGCCTGAGCAAGAGCAGGATCCTATCTCTACCCAAAATAGAAAAACTAGCTGGGAATTATGGCCGGCACCTGTAGTCCCAGCTACTTGGGAGGCTGAGGCAAGAGGATCACTTGAGTCCAAGACTTTGAGGTTGTTGTGAGCTCTGACTCTACGGCACTCTACCTAGGGCAACAGAGTGAGACTCTGTCTCAAAAAAAAAAAAGAAAGAAAGAAAGAAAAAAAGGGAAACTTCAATTTACAGAAGACATCTAACACAAATGGCCCAGAAAACAGAGAAGCAGATAAACATAGCATTTGGAAACTGAATCCTGCAGAGAAAGTGGTTAGAGATTCCCAGGAGGACAGAAACTGTCTACTGAAAAATAGAGGTCCGATATTGAAAGTTGTATTGCTAGAATATAACCCCTTCCTTGCCCAAACCTTCCGGATAACTTGTGGAGGTTGGTTTCTACTCCCGCATTAGGAGAGAGGAGACAGAAGTTACTACCTGGATTTTGGATAATCAGTGTAATCCCTACATCCTTGTCATACATTTTAGTAAAACTGTTTCCAAAGTGGGAAAAAAGCATAGAGTATAACCACTGGAGACTGCAGCCTAGAGAAAAGGTTAGTTGACTTTAATATGACAAGAATGAAGCACATATTACACCTAAATAAAACAAGGAGGCATCAAAGTTTCCTTTCCTAAACAGGATAATGTGGCTACTAAGACCATAAAATTTTATGCAAATAACAACAAAAATTGCAGCCTCAATTGAAAAATAACAAACGTATTGACTGATATTACTAGCGTTCCAGAGTTATAGCAAGGTGTGGTTAACCCAAACATTCCGATTTTCTTCAAATTGATTTTCGGGTAAGGTTGAGATTAATTATGAAGAGAAAAGAGAGAAGGAGGAAGGGGGTGGGGGAAAGAAAGAGCAGAGAGAGGGAAGGAAGGAGGAGGGTGGGGTCTCGGTGTGTGACACATCTTGTAACCTCAATGAATCCCCAACAATTAAAAAAAAAAGATTAATTATTTCTACAACATAACACTTGGTGCTTTCTCCAGCTGGAGAGAAAGCACTTTGTAGGCAGGTTCCAGCTGCAGGTCCTTGGGTTTATCCCAGCTGCTCCGCCTAAGTCACATGACCAGCTTTGTCATAATGCTGCAGAGAAGTCCACTGAGTGTACTGGGGACCTACCACTACAGCTAGGAGTTAATGAAATTTGTGGGCATTATTTAAAATGAGAAAGAGAAACAAATGCAAAACGGAGAAATGAGCACGCCCACTAGGACAGATAGAAAAGGGGGCTGGGAGGGAGAAAGCAAACTCTAATGAAGAAGAAATTCTTTGACTTTATACAGAAAGATGTTCTCTCTAATAATAGAAGCTATTAAATTGAGTTGATCACTTATATATAATTTGCTAGGAATACAGCACTCTACTCACTCTCCATTTCAGAGGCTGCTGTTCCTTGAACGTCATATGACGTCTGGTAACACTGTAAACTCACATGAAATAGCATCATTTGCTTCTCCATGTACAACCTGGGAGAATTTCAAGCCCATAAAAGTAGTTTGAGGCCCACATAAACCCTGATCTGTACTGAATGTCTCCTTTTGTCCAGCAGTTTTATAACATCATAAATATTTTTGCGTCTGATACTGCTAACGAGTTCCATAGAAGAATTTTTAGCCCACAGATACCATTGTTCAGCACTCTCCTTTTGGCAACCGTAATTAGGTTTTTTTATGTGACTGTGCTAAAATACATCATGGTTGGATAGCTGTTTTAAAAAATTAAAATAACGAAATTATCTTTTATCTTCACAAAAAAAGACAACAAGCTTTCCTTTCTGTTGTCCTGCTGTGTTTTCATTTGCTCACGCTTTTTTGCAGAATTAAAATAGCAGTGTGGTCAGTACATTACTAATAACAGATCTTTGCTCCCTTATATCATGTATGCAAAAGCATTCAAGTTGCAATGAAATGATTTTTCAGATGGTGACATTAAAGCAAACATTCTAGTTAGCGAACATTCTATTGCACGCCTGGGTCAAAGTTACCTAGTGAAATAAGGAAAAGAAACCTAAAATAAATCTTGCCAACCTCCTAAGGTTTTGAAAAGCTAATTATAAATTTACACAATCTTACAATTCACTAATTAAAAAAAACCAGTCCTGTCTGACTACACACACGTCTCATTTCGAGGCACCATTAACATTCCTTTCCACTGGAAGGCATTACAGAGCATATTTTAGTAACAAGGAGTCCTGGTACCATTAGTGCCAAGATGATTTATAGATGTAAATAGTTTATGTTTTGATCTCGCTCTTACAATGAATCTTAAAGAAAGAGAACTATTCTCCTCTCACATTTACCCCTTTTGCAATGTTTCCCTGGGCTTTGAATCCTACGAGCAGGATTGCCTCACCCTAGGGTCAGATGTAAGAGGCTTTGAATTAAACTGCTGTGAATAGAAGGGTGTGGTTCTGAAGTTAGTTGAAGATCAAAACTAAAGGTCCCTAAACCTTGAGAAGATTTGTCTGAGGTGAAGAATAGAGACAGGTATTTTGCTTATGTGTAAGCAAAAGTTTTAATTTTAATTTTTCTCATGAGAGTAGAAGGGGATGTGGTTCTCAACAAGACATGGAGGAAGAAGGAAGGACTTGAGAACCAGTAGAACTTACCATGATGTGACTTGTGGACCAGAGGAGAGGCGGAGCCCCGAGGGCCATGGTCTTGGCGTTGGGGCAGAGGATTCTGCACTCAGGCTTGTCAGGGAAGGATAGAGCTGCTCACGTCTGAGGATGGCAAGGCTCGACTCAGAAAATGAGCAACAGCTGGACACCCTGCAGGATAGCGTCTTTCTCCTACTTTCTAGGCGTTTCTAAGTTCTCTGGTTTGTCTTGTAGCCCGAGGAAGGGGAAGTGGCCCTCAAAAGGTGACAAAATTGCATTTCTCACCACAGGGTAAAAGTGAGACCCTAGGGTCAATTTTAACTTAATAAAATAAGGGTACTGTGACTTGCCTTACCAGTGTGAATGCAAATCAGATCCTGTATTATACCCTTTGATCATTACTACAACCCAAATGGTACCGGTAAAATGCCCTTTCAGTTGGCCTATTTCCAAATATGAAAATAATTTTTCTTTGACTTACAAATAGGAGAGTGAAAAAGGAACAATTACTTAGCTAAAATGCTTTTGTAAAGACATGAAAACCCTCTTTAACATAGAAACAAATGAGAGGACAATGCAAATTATTATATTAGAATGAAAATAATCACAGACCCTGGTAAGAACAACTGGCTTCTAAAAAACTAGAATTAATGAAAGAACCAATAGGGGCTGGCTGGCAAAAGAACTGTCAGCCCCACGATGTCCAGTCTTCTCAAAGAGCAGTTTCTACAAATACAGACACGTGAAGAAGCCAGTCTAACTACATGCTTCCCAGATATGACAGCACTGAGTGAAAGCCACAGTTAGCTCAACCAACGTTTAGGCAGCTTAGTTTCTCCAGAGATTAGCCAGAGTATTTGATCCTAAAAGAGTTATTTATATCAACAGGACAACCCATCTCTGGCATTCTTCAAATGCTATTTTTTTTCATTTATTATTTATTACCTTTGACTATTAAAATTTTAAAGTAACTTTTCCAATCCAGTATGTTTCAGACATATTTTGTAAAGAGTTCAAGGAATATAAACAGAAAATCTTGATTATCAATCTTGAAATTAGCCAGGAGTGTGACAGACGAGATGGTCTCCAATTTTTTCAAGTCTCATTTTACAACCAAGTTTTCATTATTCAGATAAAATTCCGTGTCCACATTAGTGAGTATTACTTATGGGAGTAATACCAATTTGTTCCATTTATACTCATCATATATATAAAGGAGTAATGCATGCTGAAAATTCTCAAAAAGCTATCTTTATTAAGTACCTACTATGTGCTAGACACTGGATGTTTCAATATTTCACTTCATATGATCTTCAAAGAAACACAAGCAGGTGTAACATTGTCTAACAGAGAAACAAACCGGACCCTGAAATTTTCAGCATTTCTGCACTAGTGATAGATGAGGATGTAAATGTCATAAATTGTGTCTAACTTTTAATACCATGTGTGTCCACCGTTCTAGAATACAAAAGCAAAGTAAAATTATAGGAGTGATGAATAAGATGTGTTTCTCAGTTCCTGAGTCCCCCCACAGAGGCAGCCCTCACACAGGCTCTTCCCACTCTCTCATTCACCATTAATTTGTTCATCACACATTTATTGAATTTCTCCTCTGTGCAAGGCAACAGACTGTGTAAGACACAGTGGGGAACAAGTGAGAGGTGGTCTCTATTCTTATGAAACTCATTTAATATCTTTTTATAGCTAGAGAAACCCACAACAACCAGTAAATATATAAGCTAAGAAAACAATTCCATATTGTGATAAGAAAAAGAACTGAACAAATAGGAGAGAGCTGTCTTTGAAAAGGAATTATCAGAGCAGTTGATTTGAAGCTGTAAAGAAGAAGGAAGGGCCACACCATTCACCATTCAGTGTTCTTACTTTCCAGTTCAGTTTAAGTGTTCATATTATTCAAAAGGACAAGAGACACACTCCAAGTAAACTGATGATTGTTCCTAGATACCACAATGAGGATCCCTGCAACAAAATACCATGCTCTTTGTCTCTGATTCCGCAGCCGTAGAATCTCTTTCAAACTCCTTCATGAAAATAGGGAATAAAATATCAGTGTACACTCACTTACAGATAAGCCATACGGCAGAAAATCTGGCATGGATTTCATGTGCTTTATATACAAGATTCTCTAGATAAGTAAGATCGGGCATTGAGTTATTAAAAGAGCTGTTACTATTAGTTATTGTCATTATTGTTTTCATGTTAAGGTTGAAAAGTTTGAATATATAAGGTCCAACTGTAGCTAACATGTAGGTGGTCTGGAGGGGGTTGCAGAGAAGAATTCTGAGGCCACAGCTAAGTCCAGCAGGAAAGAAGCCAAGATGTGTGCAAAAGGTGAGAATGGAAATGGGAGCAAAATTCTTCTCTACAGACATAAAACTTACCCCGGAGGATGAAGAAATTGGAAATTATCTGCCAGGTACCTTAAGTCAGATTCTCCTAGAAGCAGAATCTGAGCTGAGGATTCAAATGCAAGTCATTTAAAGTACCCACAACAGTTGTCAAGGACAGAACAAGCCAGGCAGGGATGGGGGCAGGCCTGGGAAGGATGCAACCTCACGGGAAGTCCTGTATTCAGCCCCATCCCTGTGGAGCTCCGGAACACATATTTCACCTCTCAGTGAGGGATCTGGGCTTCTGTCGCCCTCCACGGTCCGACCCTGGCTGTGAAGGCACATGTGAAGTCCAGGCATTTTTACCTCTCTGGGCCACTCCAGTGTCCATGGCTGTTGTCTGAAGAAGGGCTCAGATGTGAACTTTGAAAAGACACATCCAAGAACTGGGAAAAACTCTGAAGGCACCCAGGAACTACACAAATAGAGTCTATGATAGCACTTTGCAAATTCTTCAATTCATAAGTGACAGGGTGATCAATACATTGCAATGAGGAAGAATGGGTAGGAACGGAGCAAACTGTCTGGAATAAGTCTTCAGAGCACATGCTGAAGTCTCCCTGTCCAGCGCTCAAAGCACAGTCATACTTACAGGGACCAGACTGGTGTTCTCAAAGGCCCGAGGTTAGAATTGGGAGAGTATGGAGATGCCGAATGAAGGAAATCAAGGTATGGATGAAACTGCAAACTAGAAACTGAGGCTGAATAGATTATTCTGTGGCCTTATTCTCCATAACAGTTTGTCTCATTCACAGATAGTATTGTGGACTAGATACTCTATGTGAATGAGACATAGGTGTGCTTTTCACAAAGGGCATAAACTAAGCCTGCTTTTGGCTCAATTTAAATTGGCCACGATACACAGGAACTGTGGAATTGCCTGAGCGTTCCCCAGTAGTAAACATTAGCAATATAAAAATCCTGAAGGGCAATAAGATAGCACTGTTCTGATTAAGGGAATGATAGAAGTGAGAGCTTTGATTCCCACTACTTCCCTTTTTAACGATCCTGTCTAGCCAGTATATTAAGCAGACGGTTCCTGAAGGTTAACCGCAGACTGTTATGTACAGTGAGTCCTCTGATTCATTCAGTGTGCAACGTCTGCATAGGAAGTGCCCCAGGAAAAGGGAGGCTCCTGGGCTCCAGTGCACCTGGCTCAGACCTTTTTCAATGCCAGTTTTGGAGTCCATCTAGGGATAGTTCGCTTTCTCTTATACGGGAGTATACATGTTTAGTTTTGCCACAAGAATATTTTAATTTACCAGAACATTGGCATATCAAAGTAGGATTTGAAAACCTTCCCCCATAAGTTAAAGCTCTAAACTGATAAGATCATGACAGTTGTCTCCCCAGAGGAGCAATCCCACAAGAAACTCGGAACTGTGATTACCTATATAATTAATAAAGGATGGCTGATGAATTCAAGTCCAGCCTGGTCTGAACTCCTGGGAATGCTAACGCCATGAAAAATCAGTTATTTCTTTCCTCAAAGGCTCTGCCAATAAATGAGGAGCTCAGGGCTGTTTAGATATTAGCAAAATCCTCCTCATCTAAAAATCCCATTGGCTCCTAATCACGAAATCACCAAAAAGAAATCAAAATTGGAATCGGGCTTGGAGCATAAATAAGTATTCAAAGAGTTACAGAGAATGGTGTCACAGGCAGCCCCACTAAGCCCTTAGGACCTAGCAGTGGAATCACATTGCAAACGTTTATAACTAGAATATGCAAAGACTGGACACTTCAGCAAATTTGAATAAGGCTACTCAGTAGAAGGCTCTCGGGTTTTGGGTCTGAGAACAGCCTGAGATGACTACTTAAAAAATAATTGTTGACTTGTCATTAGATATCAAGCAAAACTCCACCTACTATCAAAGAGATCAGAGAAATCCAAGGCCAGAAATACCCATGATAACCTGAGAAATATCAAAGAAGCCTCCTCATAGCAAGAGAGGGCAGGGCAGGAAGGTTCACTCATAAAATCAAAGTGGTATATTTAAGAGCAGCGGGAAAGTATGGAAGTGGGGGGAGTTCAGTGGCAGATATCACATACATGAGTGGATGGCCTTCGAGCACATCTACCTTATAACCTCTGATAAACTCCTACTACCATGTGGGCAGAACTTTATTCTATCCCAGCTGAGGAAAAGTAGCTTTCTGGTCACTGGTGAGAGTTCCTAATCTTAGGGCCATATTTGGAAATCAGCCATAGCCTGCCCAGCTGACAGTAAAACTTCAATGAAAGAAAGCAAAGGCAAGTTCACATAGGGAACAGAGCTAAAAGCGTTAAACTGAAGGTGGAATAGGAACTTGGCTCAGACCCTGAGACTATTTGAATATTTATAGGTTTGGGCTATAGCCAAAGGTCTTGCTATATGGTCAGGCCAATGGACTATAGACCACTTCATGATAAAAAAAAAAAAATGCTGCGTAAGGAGCATTCAGATATGGAAGTCTACTGGAATTCAGAGGGAGAATTAAAGATGCCCACCAATAAAACACTGTTGCCAGACACTACAGGGGGATGGAAAATTAGGGTAGATCCCCATCTAGGTCATGATTTCATGAATAAGTGGACGTATGTTTGTTCAGAGCAAGCACTCATGGCCTGGGACATGTCATGTGCCTCTCCTCTTGTATCTGAGAAATGGCTAATGAGATAAGGAGCTGCCTAAGGTCAATAGGAAAGGAATCAATACCTGCAAAGCTGATTACACTGGACTTCAACCAGTAGCCCCAAGGGTCTGTAAATGGATTTTTATAGGGACTGGTGCAGATTCTACGCTAGGCTTTTCTTATCCTGTATCAAAAACAACCTGAGAAAAAACAACCAAAAGTTTGGAAAAAGTATGTTTTCTACCATTTCAGGCCACCTGGATTATTTCTTCTGAAAAAAATAAAAATTCATGTACTTTACAGCCACCAATAAGCAAAATTAAAAAGAAACAGTCATTGGCTGTCAGGAGAAATAAAACAGGGATTCCTTGGAGAGACTTCTAGGAGGAAGAGCTGGGAGTGTGTGTGGTGGGGAAGATGCAATTGCAAAGCTCTGTATCTTTCAACACTAATTTTTTTTAAATTTTTGCCATGTCTAATGTTGTCATATTTGAATTTAAACTCAACTTTACTAAGGAAATGTGATGAGAAAGGACGTAATATCCATATACTTAAGTTTGACATCATTTGAAAAGATTTACCAAAGTGGGTCACAACTTTACCTCCATGGCATCAAATTCGGGCTAGTTGTGAACACACCACCATTACCAAATGGCAGGTTCAATCCTGCAAGTCTTTATCTCTCATATCCTACTACATTTCTTTATGAATAAAGTTTATAAGAAATTAGCCAGTCTGTTTCTGTTGTCAGCCCTGTGGGTGAAAAGGACACTTGAGCCAGAAATACTACCAAGAAGGAGAAATACTAAATGAAAACAAGGTGAAATCGAAGCAAATGGAATAGTAATGTGTACATGATTCACAATCCCAGAAAGGAATGCCATAATGCTACTTCTGCAAGAGTATCTAAGAGTAAGGAAATGATATTCTTACCAAATGTTCTTGTGTCTGGCACTGACTAGTGACTGATATTGGGGTGGGGGAAACTGAACTCACTTGTTCTAGAGAAGTGGAATTGGACCCCTGTTAATATATAAGCTCTGCCTATAAATACCATCTGGAAAATAAGGGGAAAGAGATAACATGGAACATTCTGACAATGCAAATTCCCCATAGTCAACTCCAACCCTTACTTCGTTAATTGTTTTTCCACTATAAGAGAATGAGCAATTGAATAAGTATGCTAATGGAACTCCATTCTTTTCAGCAATGCTGACATAGCGCTGGCACATTTACCCAGAAAAGATTTTTGGATATTCTAATCAGGGTGGAATTTTATGCATTTAAAATTTAGTTCTAGAAGTGCTACAAGGCTAGGATAATGGAACATTTCTGGGAACACCATGGTAAACCTGAATTATAGCAAGATATTGTCAGACTATTGACTTTTATTGTTGTTCTCTAATGATCCAATACCATAAATTAACAAGAATATTATCACTGCCATGACATAACTAGTTAGGACTGAAGAGACAAATGAACAATACAATATTGTCCACTGTAGGAAAAGATAGGCAACAATACACTGTGATTCTTTACCATCAGACCCTGTGAAATTCTGTACTATAATAAATGGGACACAGTTATGTCCACAGACAGGATAGAATCCCCAGTTTAGTGACCAAAGGCCTCTAGTTACCACCCTAGTGACTCTGACTCTTATGTACATTATAAAACATGGTTTCTGTTGAGAATGAATGGAGACTGACATTGTAATTTTATGGAAGTTTGGTGTGCCAAACATTCCTTTGATTTATTTGTCACATCTCTATGGGTAGCACGGTATATGTAAGTCAATAGGTAGAATTAAATAAAGACCATAATTCTTATAGATGATGTCCTACAACATGAGAAAATATATTGAAATCCAAATATGAAAACATAAATGATGTAACTAGTTTTATAAAAGATTTGGCAGAAAAATAATAATTTTCCATTAAAATATTCAAAATGTCAACAAATATTTTTTAAAATCCTAGATAACTACAGATACTGGGGTTAAAAGAGCTGGTAAAAGGAAAAAAAATAAAGAAACATGAAAGGAGATGGTTACTATTAACATGATTTATAAATCACATTATAAGAAATATAGAGATATAGAGAATTCCTTCTACACACTAAAAGGCTTAAATCCTGGTGGCCAATGAATTTAGAAGCTTTATTATTTAATATTAAATAGTCCATAAAATTAAACATGAAAAATTGTGAAAATTATCTGATAAATGTGGATCAAAGAGATCTTGTCTGAGTCTGGGAGGTGGGCTGGGAAGGAGGGCAGCTGCAGGCCCAGGACAGGTTCCCTCCCTTCCTTTATGGGAACGTGTAGGAAAGAAGATCAAATCTCCCATCAACCTGGCAGACACACTAGCACCAAGAATTCTTAACTATGGAATGTTTTCAGAAGGATATACCTAGTATGTCAAGGATTAACTATAGTAAAAAAGAAAGTGTGACTTAAAGTATATGTTTTTCATGGCTCCCTAGAAAATATAATGTAATCTGTGCAAGGACTGTAATAAGGTGAAATGTTTTGTGAGCAAATAAGCTTCCTTCCAGTGAATTATGTAACCATGTACTTCACGGAGAGAGTTAATCTGTATAAGCTGACACAATACACATCTTAATGCATCAAGAAAGGAAGATGGTTAGCAATCCCAAAACTCTGCTTCTCTGTGTTTTGTGTATACTCGCATCATTGAAATTATTATTAAGATTGATATTGGGTACTTTAAAAAGAGATTAAGAGGATTAGAGTATCTTCAGAAAGAGAGGTTAGCTAAAATGATGATGAGGCTTTAATTTAAAAGATAATAGCTTAATTTTCCCCTAAACTAAGAATGAAAAAATCCTTCAGATTTAAAAATTCACT